>APFE031570829.1:0-79646 GCA_000404065.3 Pinus taeda
CCAAGACAAGAGGACACAAGATGTGGCGCCAGCCAGGGACAAACCCCAATGTGGGGAAACCCTTAATCAATTCTTCTTTTATGTTCTTCAATAGTTCAGCAAAGAAAGAGAGAGAAATAGTACATTTACAACAGAAGCCAACACTTTGACTTTCTATATCTGTATGAGATCAGTTGAAGACATATTGCTTCAACTGATTCTCCAATGTGATTCCTTCACCTATCATACTGCAGCATCTTGTCCACTTGCTGCACCTCTACATACCGCACCATGCTGCACTAATCATGATCATGCTATGCACTTCATGTTGTTGCTCCTGTCACTGAGTTGCTCCAATCATTGAGCTACTCTTTATCCCGGATTTGTACCCAATGTTATACTCATTGCAGATCTGCACTCAATGACTTCATCATACAGCATCCATCATCATTTTGTTGCCCCCATCATGCGGCAACCATCACCATGTTGCATCCTTGTTATCTGACTTACCCTCAACATAGTAATAATAACCCCTGACAATAGCTTTGTCCATCTCATATTACATCGTCATCATACAACCCTCTAATAGCTTGAGATCTCAACAGTATTATACATGACAGCTCCATGTATGATGCTAATGATCTGAGCCCTCAAATACCCATACAAATGCTTGATTGTGGTGTTATGGCTTGTGGCCTAACACAGTTTTTCTGTAGCAGCATAAACGTTATACTTGGTCTTCCAATTATACCCCAACAGGTTTGTTCCACTGCTCCTTTTAACTCGGCCTTCTAGCAAGAAGAAACCACCCTCACACAGTTGCAAAAGGGATGCTCAAATAGTCCCTTAACCTTGCTACATTATGGTCCTTCTACTATGGCTAGGGCACAACAGAATCCTTACTTCAACTATGGTTAGAACTCACGGTTGGACTGCGGCTTGAACAGCAGATCTGGTCTCCTTTTTACCAACGTATCAAGGCCTCCTTATTACCGCGTATAGGGCTGCTGACCAACCCTCCCGCCTCTTCATAACAGCGGATAAGGCCTCTTTATTTACTGTGTATATGTGCCACCTATGCTGCATAAAAACCCTTGTTGACTGTGGCCTAGGGCACCCTTAAATGCTAGAGCTAGAGCACCCTTAAATGTGGCTAAGTCTTTCCTTTACGATTGCATATGGGAGCCTTCAGATGACTACGTCTTACTCTCCTTTAGGACTGCTAATGGGAGCCTTCTAGGACAACGGATTAGGGCATTCAATCTGTGTCTAGAATCTTTCCTTCACTACGGCTAGGGTATGGCAGGATCTCCCTCAACTTCGGCTAGGATCCTCTCCCTTTAACTACGTCTTGATGTCTCCTCCATGACTGTAATTTAGGGCTGCGTATAAGGCCTTCACCTTCTCTGCGTTTAGGGCATCATCTGTAGGCCAGCATACTCTTGGTGTCTCTCCTTCACCAAAACCCAAAGACGTGGAGAGGAGGAGATCACATGAAGATTAAGTGTGTGTCAAATGACTTCAAGTCCTCTTCTATTTATACCAAAAACACAGAGGTTGAATAGACATGACGGTTGGGCTTTTGAGCCTACATAAGTTGCTGACCGACTTGACAATTTGTCCATAATCAAAATAAATTCATATCTTCATAAATACTTATCGGAATCGGATCATCTTTAGATCAATCCTACACCTCTTAGTGAGAGGGATCCAAGAAAAATATCAACTGCCATAAATAAGATGACCCACATGGAGTTTGGCCCTAGTTTCCAATTTTAACAGTCAGCCTACTGATGCTCTGCGCTTGCTCTCTGGCCCTCCGTGTCACCCACGCAGGCCTTTTGGCCCTCTGCACAGTCACTCTGGCCCTCTGCGTGGCTCCTGCTGGCTCTATGTAGCCTTCTCTGCCTCTGCGCTAGTCTTTCGGCACTATCTTTGCCTCTCTGCTATGCACTCACTGCCCCTCATTGCAACTCTAATCACTGGTTCAATTTCTCTCAGCAAACCCCGCTCCAGAAAATCAAACTAGACCTCTCTTTGCCACCAAAACCAAACAAGTGGAGAAAGATCATGAGAGAAGTGTGTGTGACAAATGACTTAAGACCTATTCTATTTATAATGCAACGTTGAGGTTGAGCTATGGTTATTTGCTTGCTGGCCAACCTTGACAAATTGTCAAATAACACAAATAAATTCATATCTCCATAAATACATGTCGGAATCGGATGATCTTTAGATCAATCCTACACCTCTCGGAGAGAGAAATCCAAGAAAAATATCAGCTGCCATAAATAAGATGACCCACATGAAGTTTGGCCCTAGTTTCCAACTTTAACACTCCCTCTCAACTAGGGAGAGCTCTATCTACTAATCCATTTGCCAGTCCATACTATCTTTGCCATCAATGCAGTGCCATGCACTTCTCTGCTCTACTTTGCTCTACTCTTCTCTACTGAACTATGAAGAAGAAGAAGTAATTGAGAATGTATCATACCATTCTCTACTGACCCGAAGTCAGTCCCAAATAGAGAGTGTCTCATACCACTCTTACTGATCCGAAATCAATTCCAAATAAAGAGAGTGTCTCACACCACTCTTATTGATCTGAAATCAGTTCCAAATAAAGAGAGTGTCTCATACCACTCTTATTGATCCGAAATCAGTTCCAAATAAAAGGAGTGTCTCATACCACTCTTACTGATTTGAAATCAGTTCCAAATAAAGAGTGTCTCATACCACTCTTACTGACCTGTAGTCAGTTCCATTGATCCTAGATCAATATCATCCTAGCATAGAGAGTACGGTAGTACACGATGCGTCCATTAGTAGTACTATGGTCCCTATCCTCATTTCCCTACTCGTTGGCCAAATGAGAGGTACTTCCCATGAGTCCCAGATTGCATGGGTAGGATGTCTCAGTAGGAGAAGGATGAACCACTCATCCTGCCTACATGCCATCATGGGGTATCCCAAGGGAAGGTTGAACCACTCACCCTGTACATAACAAATCACTAGGGGAAGGCTGAACCACTCACCCTATGATTGTGTCTCGGTAGGAGAAAGATGAACCACTCATCCTGCCCACATAGCAAACCACTAAGGGAAGGTTGAACCACTCACCCTATGGTTTCTCATCACTCCAAGAAGTACCCCAAGCCCCCCCGGAGCTCCCAGAGCTCAATATCCATATCATACGGGACCCTCAAGAGAGAGTCTCTCCACGACTCCTAGTCGTTCTTGGAAAGTCAAGAATTTGGCCTTTCCCAGGGGCTTCATCAAAATATCGGCAACCTGCACATCACTCCCAATGTGATGGAGCCTTATTGCTCCTCACTGTACCATATACCGAATAAAGTGGTACCTGATGACTATGTGCTTGGAGCGATCATGAAACACGGGATTTTGCGATAATTATCCCGCTCTGGTTGTCACAGAGGATCACGGTGGTATCCAACACATGTCCAGATAGCTCACTGAAGAGCTTCTCAAACTAGACATCTTCACACAAGGCTATACTCACAGTTATATATCGGCCTCAGCAGTGCTCAAAGCAACCGATTTCTGCTTCCTGCTCATCCAGGATATCGAAGCGGAACCCAAAGAGAACCAACACTCAGACGTGTTGTTGGGCCTCGATTTTGACCTATTTTTGCTTAAGGAAACTTACTTAATCCTTATATTTTCCATCACATCCATCTCATTTTGATGTATTTTATGCATATTCAGGTATTTAATTTTAATTTTGCAATATCTAGAAGTTTTTATGAAAATTGAGTTTCAAGTGCAATTTTGGACAGAATCAGAAATTCCCATAATAGTTATGTGGATGACATATTTGCAGGACACTTGGGCTCGAGCTGGATGCATGAATGGAAAGCTTGGGAACTAGCACTGAACTAATTCCACTTGGTTCAGTCAAAACAAGCTTTATTAGGCCCGGTCAAGGCTGGTCAAATAGGACTAGTCACCCAGAAAATCCCTAGGAAATATGACATTTTTTGAGATTTTATGGAATTGACCATATTTTTTGGGATGGATTGGATGAGTTCGACTTAGATAGGTGGATATGAGTAGATATGATTGTTAGAAAGATTATAGATCAGTTTGTTTCACAAAACCTCTATTTAAAGCCAAGACTTTGATGGCTTATGTATGTAATTTTTATATAAATTTATGTTGTGACATTTAAATATTGGAGATTAATTAGAAGAACTTGTTCTACTGTTATTTTGTTGTTGAATAATGTGGATGTGTGACTGAAGTTTCAGGTTCTGATATCAACCTTCAAGTGTGCAAAGCAAGGGTGGAGAGCCCCCACTCCAAGCTAAGTACACTTCTTGTTAGACTAGTTTAACTTTCCATAATTTGGTTATCTTAGAACTTGTTTATGTGCTTTGCTTCAGATTGGTTTATGGTTGATGTGTGATGATTTATTTTATTGAATCTTAGTTTGTTCATCACTTTAGTAAGATGGAATAACAAAGTGTTCAAGTTGAACATTCCTTCTGTTAAATTGGTGGATTGAAACTAGGTATTTCCTTGATTACATGCAAGCAATTTTTCTTATGTATTTTCAGTCTTCAATTGATAGCATTATGGTGAATGAATTATGATGGGAAATACCAAAGGTCTCTTAAATTAAGAGCCTCCATTCATTGATGATTTGTCCATCTTAAGCTATTGAGAGTTCATGGTTTCTAATTTTTGTTCATCAAGTAATAATTGAGGAAGAATTAGACCTCTTAAGTTAAGAGCCATTTCAGCTTTCCTTCATTGCAAGGTGAATTGGAATTGTTAGTGTAGGCTATATTTGTAATATGCACTTCTTTAGTTTTTGAAAACTTGTCTTTCAAGTTTGATTATATCTGATATCCATATATAGTGGACTTGCCTCCAAGTTTTACAAACCCGGATTGATAATTAAATGCTTGTGTTAATTTATGTTAATAAATTAGCCCAACATTTTGGCGCCGTTGCCGGGGAGGCAATTATCAATATAGTCAAATAGAAGATAAACAAAAACACTAAAAATTTAGTTAATATACATTTCTCTTAGTTATGTTTCTTTATGCCTAGAAATAAACATCCTAAAAGTAGATTCTCAAAACAAAACCCCCAACAAAAAAATAAAAAATAACTACAAAATCCATTTGCAAGACAAGATCTAAAAAATGATGTTAAAAAAATCATTTCAAGAAGGAGGATATGCCACCACAAAACTATTCTTAAGTCCTTGTCCTCAATTTAGAATGCTCACTAGGGATGAATATTTATGTCTAAAGATAGATGAGAAACAAAACATCCATGAAGATGATCCACAGGAAGAGAATCTAGAACTTTCTTCTAGCTATCTTTGTGAGAAGGTGAATGAATCATGGATCATATGCAATGAAGATCAAACATTAGAGCCAGAAATTGAAGAATTTCTAGCTTGTATATCACAAGATCCCTTGTGCATACAAGCTTTTGAACACGTACGACAAGAAGAGTTTTGTACTATGATAATTAATGCGAGCCAAGCAAACAAAGATCATCTTAAAACTCGGTTTCAACTATTCATTAGGTCACAACACTACTCCATTCTTCAACATTCTTTCTCATCAAATCTTTATGATTAGATAAATTTTCATGTCCAAACATTCATTAAAGTATATTTTTCAAATTTGGATATGAATTTACTTATGATCTTGTTACGAAAATGGATGCACTAGAAATTCTCTTATACTTGAGAGAATGAATTATTTTTCTAAAATAGAATAGGATAGAATAGAATAAATAAACAAGTCAAATGAATTCACAATAAGACTTCCATAATAAATTTGTTTCAAACTATTTCTTCAAATCATTGTTGAATATTCATTTGAAAGGACTAGATGGCAAAATGCAGTAAGAACAAGCCTATTTTGGGTAACCATATATGATCATTCTGAAATCATGGTTTTTTTTACGTATCTCTTGAAATCTAGTTTTGAAATCCATTTTGAAGTTTTCAATTTATATCACAAATAAAAATGTGATCAAAATCAAAACTAGGTCTCAAGTGAAATGTTGAGGACAAAGTTAGTACAACCTATATTTGAGGTGTCTAATGGAAATATTTTTATCTGAAATTCATAGGGAAGATAGCCCTTGAAATCTAGTTACCAAATCAATTTGAATCACTTCAATCAGGTATCATATGAAAAAATTATTCTTGAAATACTAACTGCTTGTCGAAAAATCTGCATGGTGACAATTCTAGGTCTTGACTATTCATTGGCATATTTGACATACCAAATTATCTTCTTTTCAAAACTTGTTGATATGGGAGATATGTATTCAAGTCTAGTTTAAGACACAATTTGAATCATCCCATTTGGAGGTGAAACGAAAAAGTTATGCCACATTTAGTGACTGCAAGTCTTCAAAACAGTATAGTAAAACTCTGCCTCCTAGGTCTGTTCATCACCAATTTTGTGATATCAAGCCTAAGAATTTTTAGAACCTATTTCTACTGGAAAGACAAAAATGAATCTACTTTAATCTCCAAGTAGAATTATATTGATCCGATCTTTATCAAAGAAGTTACACTTCAAATAGTGACTGTTGGTCTAGGTACAAATTCACAAGAAGCTCTATCAAACATGGCACTCCTTATAATTTTTATCATATTATTTTAAACCCTTTTGAAAACTTGTTTATACTGGAGGTAGCCATATGAATTCACTTCAACTTGGCTTTGGAATCACTCTAATTGGATATAAAACAAATATTTTGTAAACAAAATACCGCTAGGAGGTCTAAGCTAGCCACCATTCCTCAAGGGGTAAATAAATGCTTTCTGTTTGTATATCATATTTGTACTTGTTTTCTAAGCAATGCTTGTAATGATTTACATATATATTGGAAGAAGAGAGATTGTACACCTCTCTTCCTCCATCATCTAATATTTTATTGCAGGCAAGTGCTATGCTTTTGCAGGTCAGAGGAAGAATGAAGGAGTGAACTCCATGGATGAAGTAATTTTCAAAGTCAAATTCATATTCCAGAATATGAATACAAATGTCAAGTCAAAGCAAAGTGAAAATTCACCTGATGTTGAGTTCATCCAATGAAACTCAAACTCTTGAAGCTTATCTTTAGTTATTAACCAACAACACCAACAAACCCTACAACATGATTGAGATAGAGGCAAAAAGACATGAAGCTAATCATCAGAAGAAGAAGTCAAGTTTTTTTACCATGGAAAGTCACATCCATTGCCAAAAAAGTCTTCCATAAGCCATATTTTTCATGATTTCATCCCACATCTATATTGTATGTTAAGCTCCGCGACCATGCATGTTGAAGTCCAAACTTATTATCTATCTATTTATTACTAAACCATGACTTCAATATAACCTATTTTTATAAGTTTTTCATACTTCCCTACTCCATTACACCCCACCTCCATCTAGAAAAGTAAAAAATAAAAAAATATAGAAAAATATAAAAAATAATAAAGGAGTTTGGTTGTGAAAATCCACAAAAGTGGCACAATACAAATTCATATAAGAAAACCAACTTGTTTGGCCCATATGAATTCTCTATTTTGTTTTACCATTTCTTCAGATTGATTTTCTAAGAATCATCCTCCAAAATAAACAAGACTTGAGGACAAGTCTTCCCATTAACAAGGGGGAAGGTCGCAAAAAAAACTTAATTGTGCAGCTGAATTGATGACGGAACTTGTATTGTTGGTAGTTGGGACTTGAAATATTTTTGAAATCAATAGCAGTTGGGACCTGAAATGTTAGCAAAAACTTGTATATATTGCATAAAAATGTACATGACAAAAGGGACCTGAGTTATTATGAATCAATTGCAGAGGGACCTGAATGACATCAACAATTAATGGACCAGAATCAATGAAGAACGTAGAACATGAAGCATAAATAAGCTCTCTGTTTCTATCTATCTACGATATTCGATCAAGACAACTTCATCCAATATTTTTGAAGAACAACAGGATTCATCCAATACTATCAAGGAAGTAGAAGTATAGTAAGTGCATAATTTTGCTCTTGTAAATTCAAATTTTTGTAGAAATTCTTAGACTTTGTTAAAATTGAGATTAGTACTTGAAGTATATATTTTCCATCCATTTCATTACCTCTAACCACTATCCTAAGTATCATCTTATATTATGTACATCCTATAACCCTTACATTCCATAATCTAGAGACGTCCTATATTCATTTCATATTCATTTCATCCCCTAACACTAAGTATATAATCTTAAGTACTTTTCCTCCAAGCAAAAGGGATTAAAAAGGATGCAAAAAGTTGAACTTGCACAAACAAAGCAAACATTATGGAGATAATTTTAAACATGACCTAAATGGTCATTTTAAAATTAAGAGATATATTGAAATACATATGGAACATCAAGCAAACAACATTGAATTGATTAAACCTATCAAGGCGCATAAGAAATAATACTATTGGTAATGCAATATGATGGTAATACAATTCGATGGGTGTAATCATAATCTTCATATGATGGCAATATAATGCAAACTTAAGTGATAATGTTTGAAGGGACAGCCGTAGGAAAGAACATTAGTATTATGGAGTTTATTTTTGTTATGCAATTAACATCGCAATCAAAACAATTCATAAAAAAAATAAACCAGTACTTAGAAAGAAATACGGTGATAGCCACGATGGAAGCAATCGATATAGCAACAAAGCAATATATATGAAAGTCAAAGGATAAGCCATGATGGTATTGCAGGTTGGTTGCAGGACACCCACAACGGATTGGAAGACAGCCATGAATCATAAGGTATATTGGTAGCGACATAATGAATCAACCTGAGTTATAATGCAATGAACGTTTGATGCTATGTAATACGGAAAAGTCAGAGGAAATAAGCCACGTTCCATTCTAGTCAGAGGACAGCAAACAAAACGGTTAAAACATTTTTGAAACAACAAAAATAAACCCTGTGCATTAAACAAAGAAGAGATCCGCCATTGTTGAAGCTCAGAACCATAAATTTCTTTCCCATCACAGTCGTTTGAGGCTCAGGAAAGGCGGTAGATGCCATTGGCCAGCAGTTGATGGAAGTAAAATGTTTTGACAGCGAAGGTAAGGGTAGAAATAGAGCGCTGAAGCCGTGGAGAGATAAGCAGGGTAAATTAACGGAGGAAGTGCAAGTTAGTTGCCAGAAATCTCGTGGGAAACTTTAGGTAAGCTAAGATCTGATTTGCTTCTATTTTGATGAGGATCGCAGAGGAAATGTCGAGATCCCGGTCGCCGAACCTTTTGCTAAAGACTGCCTGTCATTTAATGACTTTTTCTCTATTTTTGCCATCAGTCAACAAGCTGAGGTGTTCAAAACGTAGATTGAATGAGATAAGAGTAATATGGAACATAGCTAAGAGGTCCACAAGTCAAGTATTCATAATCCTTCTACAAGCAGCGAGGTATACTCAGCAAAATCGCCACGACTTCAGTTAAATAGAAGTTTATAAATGCAAGTTCAAATGTACAAACAGTGAATTAATGAAACTATGGTATAGCTAGAGATATATGTTTTGTGCATCTTCCACGAAGAGTCTGTTCATAAATATTGGTTGCATGAATTAAGGAATTTGAGTAGGAGTGGAACATGCAGTCTGTGTGAAACAAACAGTGAATTCATTTTACAACTACACCTGTGCACATGTTTCCACGATCAAGCAGTGTGATCAATAATCAAATCTTAGTTCGATGCATGAAGAAATGGATAATAAAAACAGAGTATTAGGTTTGCATTTGAAAGTTTGGGTCCATATTTGAGCACATTTGACTATACCAATAGTACAGAGGTTTATATGAATCATTGAACAGTGAGCAAAGAAGTTTTATATAATTGAAGCAGTGTTGTAAATTGACCATTGAACGATGAAGGTTCTAGGTTGTATACAGTGCTGAAGAGATTAGTTATTAAATCATGGTTTGCATGTCAATTTACAAACAGTGGCCTCAATTCAACAATCAGTGAATGAAGAAGCGACTCTAGTTTGATGTTATAAGAATATGTTAAGAAAAACAAAAATCAAAGGGAGGAATTATGATATGATTTCGTTTTTTAATATATATCAGCCAGAATTTGATAGTAGACCAAAAAAAAAAAATCAATTTTCCAGAATTCGATTTCTGAAAAGGTATTTATCAGTGGTGCAAATCAATGTTGTGAAAAGCGCGATAAAATTGCGATTTAATGAAAAAATCGCGCTTTTTTCAGGACGGCGATTTAATCGCGATTTTTATTCGAAAAAAATTGCATATATTTTTTTTTGCCGATTTTTTCCCGATTTTTTCAAAAAATCCCACTTTTTTCCCAATTTTTTCGAAAAAATCGCTGATAGTCGGGGCAACGCGATTTATAATGAGTTTTGAAAAAAAATGAAAAAAAATGAATATTTTTGTACCAAACGATTTTTTCCCAATTTTTTTTCCGATTTTTTCCCAATTTTTCCGATTTTTTCCGATTCATTCCCCGCGCCGATTTAATCCTGATCGCGCTTTTAACAACATTGGTGCAAATCAACTAGTCCAGGTCAAAAATTATGGGTATACACTGAAGATTCTTGGTAAGCAAACACTTGTGCAGTAAAAAAAAAAGGAATTGAGCAAATTGAAAGTGGAGGTAATAGGTAAGGAATCAGGCACCATATCTTCTAAAAAATTCGAAATTGTTAAAAAGCCATTATTTTTCGTTGTGTTTTCTAAGCAAAATAAAATGGAATTTGAAAAACGAAAACATGGGTTTTTTTCAGAATGAGCCTAATTATGCTCCACGTGAGCAGTTTTCTCAAATTCATTTCTATTTGGGATATTTTTATGGTTTTCAGATTGCGTGGGTAAAACAGTGGCTAAATTAAAAGTGAATACCTAGTCATAAAAAAATTGGCTTCTTTTAGTGAGATGTAAGGGCAACTGGATAATGGATCCTTTAAGTAAAGTTGTTGATATTGCTAATTTGAGAGGAACATGAATCCTGTGTCAGAATGTATTGCAAAATTCAAGTTTTATTTGTTGTCTTCTCTGAAGCTGCTCATCCAAAATGATTTATTGATGTTTTATCATCAGAGGAGGAATAGTGTAAAGTTTTTGTATTTGTATGTTGATGGTGAAACCTCGTCACACATCACAGACATTCTTGTTCCCATCACTCCAAAATACATAGCCCAAGCCATAATTTCTCCACTGATAGGTAAATATTATTACAAAGAGCAACACTTCAAAGAGAAATGATGAAATGATGAAAAACAAAGGGAAGAAAAGGAGAAAAAGTAAAGAAAGTCATCTACAAAACAGGAGAAGAAGTACATGAAGGCATAGATATCCTTTTATAGGTAGTTCAAGAGAAAGCTTCATCTTCAAGGGTCAAAGCCACAGGTACATCAGCATATAGAAGAAAAAGGTCTAAAAAGAAGAAGCAAGCATGAGGACATGCTTGATGATTAGCAAGGGGGAGATGTTGGGCCTCGATTTTGACTTATTTTTGCTTAAGGAAATTTACTTAATCCTTATATTTTCCATCCATTTTCCATCACATCCATCTCATTTTGATGTATTTTATGCATATTCAGGTATTTAATTTTAATTTTGCAATTTCTAGAAGTTTTTATGAAAACTAAGTTTCAAGTGCAAATTTGGACAGAATCAGAAATTCCCATAATCACTATGTGGAAGACATATTTGCAAGACACTTGGGCTCGAGCTGGATGCATGAATGGAAAGCTTGGGAACTAGGACTGCACTAATTCCACTTGGTTCGGTCAAAACAAGCTTTATTAGGCTCGGTCAAGGCTGATCAAACATGACTAGTCACCCAGAAAATCCCTAGGAAATAGGGCAGTTTTTGAAATTTTATGGGATTGACCATATTTCTTGGGATGGATTGGATGAGTTCGACTTAGATAGGTGGATATGAGTAGATATGATTGTTATAAATATTATAGATCAGTTTGTTTCACAAAACCTCTATTTAAAGCCAAAACTTTGATGGCTTATGTATGTAATTTTTATATAACTTTACGCTGAGACATTTGGATATTGGAGATTAATTAAAAGAACTTGTTCTACTGTTATTTTGTTGTTCAATAATGTGGATGTGTGACTGAATTTTCAGCTTCTGATATCAACCTTCAAGTGTGCAAAGCAAGGGTGGAGGGCCCCCACTCCAAGCTAAGTACACTTCTTGTTAGACTAGTTTAATTTTCCATAATTTTGTTATCTTAGAACTTGTTTATGTGCTTTGCTTCAGATTGGTTTATGGTTGATGTGTGATGATTTATTTTATTGAATCTTAGTTTGTTCATCACTTTAGTAAGATGGAATAATAAGGTGTTCAAGTTGAACACTCCTTTTGTTAAATTGGTGGATTGAAACTAGGTTTTTCCTTGATTACATGCAAGCGGTTTTTCTTATGTATTTTCAGTCTTCAATTGATAGCATTATGGTGAATGAATTATGATGGGAAATACCAAAGGTCTCTTAAGTTAAGAACCTCCCTTCATTGATGATTTGTCCATCTTAAGCTATTGAGAGTTCCTGGTTTCTAATTTCTATTCATCAAGTAATAATTGAGGAAAAATTGGACCTCTTAAGTTAAGAGCCATTTCAGCTTTCCTTCATTGCAAGGTGAATTGGAATTGTTAGTGTAGGCTATATTTGTAATATGCACTTCTTTAGTTTTTCAAAACTTGTCTTTCAAGTTTGATTATATCTGATATCCATATATAGTGGACTTGCCTCCAAGTTTTACAAACCCGGATTGATAATTAAATATTTGTGTTAATTTATGTTAATAAATTAGCCCAACAAGTTCTTTTGCGATCCTCCACACTGCTTGCCCAATCAACATTAGGGTAACCATCCATCCTCACGTCTCCGATAGTGTATCTCAGTCCATGAGAGATTGTGCCCCGAAGATATCTCAAAAGATTCTTGGCACCAATCCAATGTGAGTGATGAGGCTCACCCATATATTGGCTCAACATGCTAACTGCAAAACATATATCCGGACGAGAGTTCACCAAGAACATCAATGATATTATGAGTTGACGAAACTCAGAGGCATTTCCCAATTCAGGTCCGGCAGCACCACTGCATAACTTCTTAAAGTTAATCTCCATCGAGGTAGTCACGGGCTTGCAGTTCACCATCCCAAATCTTTCCAATATCTTCACAACATACTTTCCTTGAGATAGGAAAAATTCTCCTGGCTTTTGCCAAAACTCCAGCCCTAGGAAGTAGTGCATCAGTCTTAGGTCCTTCATCTCAAATTCGGAATCCAACTCCCTCTTACATTTGTAAATGAGAGAGTGTACACATGTCAAAAAGAGGTCATCCATATAAAGCATCAGCATGAGAGATCTATCATCTTCAACCTTAAAGTAAAGGCTCGAATCAGCTTCACTCCTAGTGAAACCCAACTTCATTAGATAGCTACCGATCCTCTCATACCAAGCCTAGGGTGCTTGCTTCAAACCATAGAGAGATTTTTTCAACCTGCAGATATGAGATTCCCGGTCATGAACCTCAAACCCCTATGGTTGATCCACATCTGTGGTCTTGCTATTACTTGAGTGGAATCGTCCCCTTGTAAGCTTTCTCTCAGTACATCCCAGACATATACCTTCATGCTCTTCTTTGAACTCAGACATCCTGCCATCATCTAATTCACATCGGGAAAGGCCTTACAATGAAGATGGGCAAACCTCCTTTGCCATAGATCAGATTGTAGAGATGTGTTGCAATACATGGCTCCCAATGGACTTCCTGCAACTTGATACAAAGTGTCAACCCTGAACCTAAGAGTGAAAGCATCTTTAAAATTTATTTTCCAAACACGCACCTTTCCATCGATGAATGCCACTTTGTAACCTTTGTCTTCCATTGCCGAATGGACACCAGGTTCTTCTTGAGATCAGGTACATAAATCTTTCTTGTAAAAGAATCGAGTTACCCTACTTCAATTGAAGAGTAACATTCCCTACACCTTTTACGGGATAGGTGGCATTATCTCCAAGAATAATCTCCAAGTTTGTCTCCTTCTCTATCAAATTAGAGAGAGCTTCCTTGAATCCGGTGAAGTGCCTTGAAGCACCACTATCAATGAGCCAATTTCCCAAAGTGTCCGGAGAAGAGGTGGAGGAGAGGACTGATATAAGATAATACTCCTTTTTCTTTTTCAGAAACAACATTTGATTCTTCATACCTAGAGTTCCTTGCTTTCTTGGAGGGTCGACCATTTCCTTGATGTCCCGCATTCCTTTTTCCTTTGCCATTGTACCTATCCAACTATCTTCAGTGATTGTTGTTTCACTCTTGCTTGGGCTTTGTCTTCACTTCAGCTCCGATACCATGTTAAATTTTAGGTATGTTCTATGCTTAAGAGCAGTTTACTTCAATTTCTTAATTACCCCAATATCAATGTCCAGTTTAGTAATCACATTAGCATGATAGTAAAATGCAGATAGAACATAAACATAAACAGTAGAATGTTGATTTGGGGTATCATCAGATGTGCTCTAGCCATGAAAATTGGTGGAGAGACTAAAGAGCATGAGATATCCAAGACCCAGAAATTGTTTTGGAAAATTTCATCCGAATGAAAAGTTATTAAAATAATTAATATTTTTAATGAGGTCCTAAGTCTAAACTTAGGAAAATAAAAATATTAATGGGTATTAATAAAGATAAGGATGGGAAGCTTCTAAGAGACGAAGATTAAGTCTATTTTAATCTTAGATGTTGATTAGGGACTTAAACTCAGTCATTGATTCATCAACAGAAAAAGTATAAGAGAAGACTTGAGGGTCAGTTGGAAATACACTGAGGGAGACCAATCAATTCGATTTCTGAAGCGGGGTTTGCTGAGAAATTCGATCTAGAGGTCTAGACTGCAGCAAGAGGTAGTGAGTATGGAGCTGAGAGGCAAGGACAGTGCTAGAGGATCAACGCAGAGGTCAGAAAGGCAGAAGCAATGCCAGAGGATCAGCGCAGAGCTCAGAAAGGCAAAAGCAAAGCCACTCAGGGAGACGCAGAGGCAGCAGGACTGTGCAGTCACTGGAGGGCCTACGTGGGTGATGCAGAGAGGCCCAGTGCTGATGCAGAGGGTCTAGGAGCTGTGCAGAGGTTAGTTGGTCTGATGTTGAGCTTAGGAGAGGTGTCGGAGAATTTATCTCAGTCGGGTGAGCCAATTTGGCACCCAGTGTACTCAGAAAAGTTGTTTAATAATAAAATCCTCCTCTGTTGCACCGGTTTTCCTGCATTGCGTTTTTCCGGGGACAATTCTCCAAAATTATCTATGTTGATGTGTTTGATTCTTTTGCATGTATTTGTTTCTGTGTTATGGTGTGATATCTACAACAGAATTTATTTTAGTATTTACTGAAGGGTTTTCGTAAATAAATTATTGAAAAATAAGTAGGTAAAATAAATCAGTTGTTGCAGTGATAGAATTTTCACATGGTATCAGAGCAAGTAATCAGAGACAGGAAGGGAAAATCAATTATGGGTCGAGACCATGATGCAAAGGCATCTACATCAGGAGACTTGCATAGATTTTCAGAAAATTTTACAAGAGACAGTAATTTCGATTTGTCTATGTTGGCTTCTAGATTGGAAGAAGAAGTTGCTTGTGTGACAACCTCTGCATCATCAGAGGTATGGTATATAGACAGTGGACCCTCCTGGCATATGACAGGAATCCGGGAATCTTTCTCAGATTATCAGGAGGAAAGGATGAATTTTCAGATCACCATGGGGAATAAGGCAAAGTGTACTCCAGTAGGGAAGGGTCCCATAGTTTTCCAAACAGAAACGGGAGAGCGGTTCTATGCTACCAATGTGCTACATGTACTAGGACTAGGGATGAACTTACTTTTTGTATCGTAACTTCAAGGCAAGTGCAGATCGGGATCAGACGTAACAGGTTGTACAGATTACAACTAGAATCACCAATGGCATTGATAAGCAGTAATAGAGACAAGGATTTCAACGAACTATGGCACAGAAGAATGGGACATTTGCACCATGGGGCTCTGAGAATTCTCAGGAAGACTGTAATAGGAGTTCTGGATCTTAGTACAGAACTAGATGATGTATGCAGAGGATGTGCTCTAGGTAAGTATGCCAAAGCGACATTTCCTAGAAGTAAAAATAGGGCCAAGAGTGTACTAGGATTGATACACTCAGATATCTGCAGACCTATGTCCACTAAAGCTCTTAGTGGTGCCGAATATTTCATCACCTTCATTGATGACCACTCAAAGAAAACTTGGATTTATTTTCTGAAAACCAAGGACGACGTTTTCTGTCGATTCAAAGAGTTCAAGGCTCTGGTGGAGAACCTGACAAGGAAGAAAATAAAAGTTTTGCACTCAGATAATGGTGGAGAGTATGTTGATAAGGACTTCACTAATTTTTGTGCTAAGGAGGGCATTAGAAGAGTGTGGGCAACTCCTTACAATTCGGAGCAGAATGGAGTAGCAGAAAGGAAGAACAAGACTATCGTGGAAGCAACTAGGGCCATGATGTATGATCAGGATATGCCAAAATTCTTGTGGGCAGAAGCATGCAACACGGCAGTCTATGTTCAGAATAAAACTCCTCATAGGGCATTGGGCAAGATTACTCCAGAGAAAGTTTTCACCGGAAAGACTCCTGAAGTCAGCCATTTCAAGATATTTGGGAGCCTAGCATATTGCTGTATACCCGAGGAGAAAAGGAAGAAGTTAGATCAAACTGCACAGAAAGGA
Organism: Pinus taeda; assembly: GCA_000404065.3. Taxonomy (NCBI): domain Eukaryota; kingdom Viridiplantae; phylum Streptophyta; class Pinopsida; order Pinales; family Pinaceae; genus Pinus; species Pinus taeda. The sequence goes on from APFE031570829.1 coordinate 16,762, forward strand.
TATCTAGTGGGATATAGCGAGAACATTAAGGCATATAGAATCTATCTTCCAAGGAGCAGGAAGGTAGTAGTTAGATGAAATGTGAAGTTCATGGAAGATAGGACCTTCAGAAAATCTCGAGAAATGCCTTCCGAGGAGCAGTCAAAAGATGAGTTGTTGGTCAAACCACTTCAACCAACGGAAATGAAGAATTCTTCCTCGGAACAGGAAGAATCATAGGAGGAGGAGGAGCTAAGAGAAGCACCTGCTACCAGAGAAAAAACGAGTAGGGCACTTCGTCAGATTTTGCGAGATGCAAAGGATTTCATCGGTGCACCAAGAAACAATAAAAGGGAGCAAAAACAGCCAGATAGATATCAAGTATTAGTAGCTCAGGATGGGGAGCCTTCCAGTTTTCAGGACGCTACTCAACATCAGGTTTGGTTGGATGCGATGGTAGAGGAATACAACTCTATAATGGTGAACGATGTATGGGAGGTAATGTCGAGGCCTCAAGATAGATTGGTGGTAGGTTCGACATGGATCTACAAGATTCAATACGCTGCAGACGGCAGTGTGGAAAAATACAAAGCCAGGTTTGTGGCTAAGGGGTATGCTCAGAAGGAAGGAATTGACTACGAGGAGACCTTCGCCCTAGTAACCAGGTATACATCTATTAGAACCGTGATATCTCTTACAGCACAGATGGGATGGGAGATTCATCAAATGGATGTCAAAACAGCATTCCTAAACAAGGTGATAGAAGAAGAGGTATACATTGAATAGCCAGAAGGTTTTGAGACACATGAGAAGAAGTCTCATGTATGCAGATTGAAGAAAGCCTTGTATGGGCTGAAACAGGCACCTAGAGCATGGTATGGTCGAATTGATGGCTACTTGCAGAAGATGGGGTTTGTCAAGAGTGACGCAGATCCAAATCTCTACTATCTGGTTGTAGAGAATGAGCCTCTAATCCTTGTATTATATGTGGATGATCTCTTCCTGACAAGATCGTCTAGGTTCATCAAGGACTGCAAGAAGACTCTAGCCACAGAATTCAACATGAAGGATTTGGGACAGATGCATTATTTCCTGGGGTTGGAAGTTTGGCAGCAAAAGGGGGAGATCTTCCTTGGACAAGGGCGATATGCTACAGAAATTCTGAAGAGATTTAGGATGCAGGATTGTAGACCCATGGCTACTCCAATGATCACCAACTGGAAGAAAATTGATGCATCAAAAGACAAGGATGTTGATCCCACCTTATACAGGCAGCTCATAGGGTCCTTGATGTATCTGGTCAATACCAGGCCAGAAATATGTTACACTGTCAACACCCTCAGTCAATTCATGGTGGAACCGAAGAGGGCGCACTGGGCAACAACCAAACATGTTCTCAGATATATACAAGGGATAGTCGATTATGGAATCTTGTACACCAAGAGTAAGGATATCAGATTGAATGGATTTACTGATGCAGATTGGGCTGGAAGTTCAGTGGATCGAAAAAGTAACTCTGGGTTTTGTTTCAACATTGGATCGAGAATGACCTCCTGGTGCAGTAGGAAACAGAAATCCGTAGCTCTGAGCTCAGCTGAGGCTAAATATATGGCCGCAAGAACAGCTTCATGCGAAGCCATATGGCTTAGAAAACTGCTTGTGACCCTATTCAGAAGAAAGATGGAGGCAACCAGGATCATGTGTGATAATTAGAGTTGCATCAAGCTCTCTAAGAATCCAATGTTTCACGATCAATCAAAGCAAATTGATATTCGGTGTCACTTTGTCAGAGACTATGTCCAACGAGGAGTTGTACAGTTGAGCTACACTCCTACAGGAGAACAGGGGGCAGACATCCTTACCAAGGCCCTTGGAAGAACAAAGTTTAATTATTTCAGGAAGAAGATGGGGATGATAAAAAATCCATTTCAGTAGCAAAAATGGGTATGATGTTGCAGTGTAGTAGTACGATGCAGCATGATGAGAAGAGGTTGCAGTGCAGATGCAGTGTTCGAAAGAAGGACCAGCAGCAGCACGGATGTAAAGGGAGTTGCAATGCAGATGCAGTGTTGGGAAGAAGGACCAGTAGCAGCACAAATGCAGAGGGAGTTGCAGTACAGATGTAGCAATGGCAGTGATAGAGCCATGGGTAGCAGTACAGGATGTAGTAGTGCAGACGATCTTGGGTGGGGAGGCCTAGCATTAGCACAGGTACAGGTGTCATATAATCAGAGAGATGCTCAGTGTGGAGTATTACTAGAGCACATTCCTCGCTAAGAGGGAGTGTTGATTTGGCGTAGCATCGGATGTGCTCTAGCCATGAAAATTGGTGGAGAGACTAAAGAGCATAAGATCTCCAAGACCCAGAAAACGTTTTTGAAAATTCCATCCGGATGAAAAAGTTATTAAAATAATTAATATTTTAATGAGGTCCTAAGTCTAAACTTGGGAAAATAAAAATATTAATGGGTATTAATAAAGATAAGGATGGGAAGCTTCTAAGAGACGAAGATCAAGTCTATTTTAATCTTAGCTGTTGATTAGGGACTTAATCTCGATCGTTGATTCGTCAACAAGAAGAGTATAAGAGAAGACTTGAGGGTCAATTGGAAATACACTGAGGGAGACCAGTCAGTTCGATTTCTGGAGCAGGGTTTGCTGAGAAATTCGAACTAGAGGTCTGGACTGCAGCAAGAGGTAGCGAGTACGGAGCTGAGAGGCAGGGACAGTACTAGAGGATCAGCGCCGAGGTTAGAAAGTTAGAAGCAAAGCCACTCAGGGAGACAAAGAGGCAGCAGGACTACTCAGTCACTGGAGCGCCTGTGTGGGTAACGCAAAGAGGCCCAGTGCTAACGCAGAGGGTCTAGGAGCTGCGCAGAGGCTAGTTGGTCTGACGCTGAGCCTAGGAGAGATGCCGAAGAATTTATCTTAGTCAGGTGAGCCAATTTGGCACCTAATGTACTCAGAAACGTTGTTCAATAATAAAATCCTCCTTTGTTGCACTGGTTTTCCCGCATTGGGTTCTTCCAGGGACAATTGTCCAAAATTATCTGTGTTGATATGTTTGATTCTTGTGCATGTATTTGTTTCTGTATTATGGTGTGATATCTGCAATAGAATTTATTTTAATATTTACTTAAGGGTTTTCGTAAATAACTTATTGAAAAATAAGTAGGTAAAATAAATCAGTTGTTGTAGTGATAGAACTTTCACATAGAAGACAAGCCAAGACAAGAGGACACAAGATGTGGCACCAACCAGGGACAAACCCCAATGTGGGGAAACCCTTGATCAATTCTTCTTATATTCTTCAATAGTTCAGCAGAGAGAGAGGTAGTACAAATATACAAAACTGATATTTATGACAGCAGCAGTAAGGCCTTGACCAGAGAAGCTAATGCTAGTCAAACATGGCAGAATTCTACTTCTAGGTAGCTTGATCAAACCTAGGCAACTTTGGCTTTCAACTGTAAATACAATCAGCCAAAACACTGCTCATAAATCTGATTTCATTCTACAGTAGATAGCTGATCTGATTTGGGCACTTGAATAAGTCCTCCCTATGAAACTATGGCACATCCTTGACTTCCCTTAGCAGCCCTTGCTATCGTGCTATGGCCTGCGGCCTAGCACATAGCAACCCCTGTAGATAGTGTCCATTCATCATTAATGCAGCAGCATTTAGCCTATAGAAATGTCAGCACTTCAAACGACAATGCTGCAATTCTGGGACTGGTTAGGGTACTAACCACAGTCCCTAACAGCCCATCAAACTGGCCCAAAATTGCTCCTAATGGTTGCGCTTGTCCTCCAATGGGACGTTGCCCTCCACGCTGCCCCTGTGGGGCAGTTTCAAGCCCAATGCTTTTACTTATCTCCCTAACACAACTGCTGCACCCAAACAGTCCCAAACAGCAGTGTTGTCTTCTTCATAAACTTGGCCTAGCTAACAGCATTTGTCAGCACTCAAACACGTTCATATTTAGCTCTATCTTCAACAATTACTAACCTTGTGACAGCGGCTTCCAAGCACACCTAAACCATGCTCTAGAACAACATTATTTTCCACGCTATCACAGAGATTTCCATGCTGCTCTTTCTATGCTCCTTCACGCTGTCATAGAGCTACTTCTTGTTGCAGCTAGGGCTCTCTTGTGACAGCGGATAAGGGTTCTTTGTGACTACAGATTTAGGGCCTCCTAGGACAGTGGATTAGGGTCACTTAGGACGCGAATTAGGGCCACTACTTGGCTGCAAGTTAGGGCTTCTTTAGCTGCGGGATAGAGCTCCTTTTGACAGCGGATCACAGCCTCCTTGACTGCATACTAGAGCCTATCTTTGTTGAGGCTTAGAGCCTTTACTGACTGCGTCTAAGAGCCTTTCCTTGACTGCGGTTATGTCTCCTTCAAGACTGCAGATTAGGGCTCCTCCTAGCTGCAGATGAGAGCCTCTTTGGACAGCGGATTAAGGCTTCCCTTTTACAGTAGATAAGGGCTCCCTCTTGATGTGGATTAGAGCCTCCTTTGCTGTGTATAAGAACTCCTTAGATCTGTGGCCAGATCTCCTTCAAGACAGTGGCTAGGGCTTCTTCATGAGGACTGCAGCTAAGGCTTCTCTTTCTAGACCTCTCTTGCCACCAAACCCAAATGAGTGGAGAGAGATCATGAGAGAAGTGTGTGTGATAAATGACTTGAGACCTCTTCTATTTATAATGCAACGTTGAGGTTGATCTGGGTTATTTGCTTACTGGCCAACCTTGACAAATTGTCAAATAACACAAATAAATTCATATCTCCATAAATACATGTCGAAATCGGATGATCTTTAGATCAATCCTACACCTCTCATTGAGAGGAATCCAAGAAAAATATCAGCTGCCATAAATAAGATGACCCACATGGAATTTGGCCTTAGTTGCCAGTTTTAACATCTCGACATCTACTATCATCCTCATCCATCACATGTCGCAATCTTGTCAAGGTTTTGGCCCAAAAATCGATGGTTGCAAAACCCTAGGCTTTGGCTTCAAGCCCACAAAACCATTTGAGGAGCTCCTTCCTCCAAACCCTCGATCCTCAAGGTTTCGAGTACCTCCCAAGCTACAAAAATCAACACCCACAGCTAGCGAAGATCATGCTCTGATACCACTGTAATGTTCCAAAAAGGAAATAGCAATGATAAACAAAGCAAAATACACATACAACACAAATTTTAAACAACAATTAAACACCCATAAATTGCACCAGAACTGTGCCAAAAATGAGGAATTATATTATATAGAAATGTGTACAATGCATGGAATGTGTGCACCAGGGCTTGCCAAAGCAAGCTAGACAATCCCAACTAAGAAAAAAAGTTGCCCGGATGCAAAGAAAAGACTTCTCCTTAATGTACTGCGTTGGCCTTGGAATTTCTACGACTACTAGCTGGAAGAAACCCCTGTTTGAGCCTCCAAAAGTGCTCAGCAAATTCTACTAAATTAATCTTGGGCTTGTTGACCACTACGTGTCAACTACCCATAGCAATACACTCCCTTTTTTTCGCAAAAGGGATAAAGTTTGATCGATGTGTCCGTGCCATTCGACTATCATCATCAGCCTGATCATGTTATGGTGTAGCCCAATTTGCATGTGTAAATTGTAAATAATCTTAGCAGATCTGTATCATGTATGTAATTGCCTAGGTAAACCTAATCTTTTAGTGATGATCTACATTCCGGAAGGTTTTTTGTCTCATCGATCCATGATTGGCAGAGTTTTCCTTCAGCCTAACCCCAAAGCCGGAATGGATTTTGTCATTAGAATGTTAGAGGAGTCCTAGTGTGCTAGATCGAGTCTATGTAAAAGTGATTTGGGAATAATCCTAACTATTTGGTTAGGTTATTTTATTACAAATTGCTTGATCTGCTAGATTATGTTTGTGTCGCAAACTTGGGTAGTCTATGAGGGTCTATGTCAAATGGGTTTTCCCCCTTGAGATGTAAAAAATGTAAAAATCATGATGTAAAATGTCTTGGGGGTTAGAAGAATAATTAAACCCCTCATAAGTCCTAGGTCCTAGGTGATTTTTCCGAAGGCTAAGTTTGAGGGTTCCGTTAATTAAAAAAAAATAAATATAAAAAAATAAAAATAATAAAAAATAAATAAAATGAAATAAATAATAAAATAATAATAAGTCAACGTTTTGAGGAAATAAATGCAAAATTTTAATTTTTTTTATTAAAATGTGAAATTTCCTCAACATTTAAAATTTCGACGAATGAGATTAAAAGAGATTTTGATCCTCATCAACGGTCGAGATCACTTTGACATGGATCACTCGAACTACACGCTGGGAAATTTTTCTTTAAATAGGGTGTCAGAGGTCATTTGAGATCATTCAATCCGTGAGTCTTGTGCTAAAGAAAGCTCTCTTGTAGTCATTTTTCATGTGCAATAAAGAAAGACTTTGGGGTTGAAATCTTGCTGGTGTTACTCTTCTAGAAATGTTGTAAGATGTTTTATTTCTATGCATGATTTTAATTCCAGCCATTGATGATAGCTTTATGAAGAGTGATTTAAACACAGGTATCTTGTTTAGTTGCTAGGGTTTGAATGGTAGTTAAATTTCTGAATATGATGGCAGATATCTCCATTAGATCTGGATTTTAGTATCATTTTCTCCCTCTTTGTTAATGGTTGAATTAAGCTGTGCAGGATATCCTTGATTTTGAGTTTACCAGGCATTCGGGGAAGTTCTCGGCTGAACCAGCCAACTCCCGGATTGCGTTTTCTGAAGAGCCTAGCTAGTTTTGATCCTGGGTTTATCATTAGAATTTCTGTTGCGGATGCATGAAGGGTTTTTTGAAGCACCTCATATCGAACTTAAAATCTTAAAAAAAAAAAAAAATAGATATATATATATTATATATATATATATATATATTATAATAATATATATATATATATATATATATATATTTTTGTGGCATACTGACAAATCTGGCTATTTAGAGCCTTTAATCTGTGAATACTATAATTATTTAGTTGGTTTTAGGTTTTTTAGTTTTGTTTCTTGCACATTTTATTTATGGGTGTTCGGTTTTTGTTATTGCAGGTTGCAGGTCGGATGAAAGCATTTTGTCTGAAGCCAAATCTAGGCCCTGGAGGGTAAGAGTTGGCCTCAGGATCAACTCTGGCAGGAATATTTACTTCAGTTCTGGAAATTTCTTGTGGGGTTTTCATCAAGGAAATCTGAAGCGAAAAGATTCAAATACTTTAAGGTTTCTAGAGAATCTGGAGGGAAAGATCTGGCCTCAAAGTCAGCTCTTGCAAAGGTTTCTGAAGAAATTCGAGGTTTCCAAAGCCATTTGTCTGTTGTCTGGGGTTTCTTTTTCGCAGGAAATTTTTTGAAATTTTTTAGGGTATGCGCTGCCCTAGGCCGGCAACAAACCCTCAGTCTTCACGCTGCCATTTCTGCGTTCTTTGCTCCACACATATCCGCAACTCCATTTGCTTTCACGAAGACCATCCCACGCTGATGTGTTTCTCTTCACTACCGGTTCATCTCCACGCGGCACGCTCCTCAAACCCTCTCCTCAGCAAATCTGCCATATCCACACATTCTCCTCATCTGCTGCCATTCTTCACACGAATTGCTTCAACGCTGCCCATGCAATACTATTTTGCTCCTCACCCAGTCAAGTCCACATTCTCCATTTTGTTGTCATAAAAAAGGCTGCGTTTTCCTCCATTTATAAGTGTTGCCATCGTTCAATCCAGCGTTCAAAACTAAGCAGTCCACAATCCCTTCAAAACCTGTGGTCATCTCATTCCTACGATTCCATCCAGCTCTCTTGAAATTGCTGCTTGTCATTGCTTCCCATCTGCTCCACACCCTCACATGGCACCTGCAAAGAAATCCCCACGCAGCCATCACAAGCGCACTGCCCATCCCCGTCGTCTTCCATTTTCCCTCACTCCCATCGCCCTCCTCTCCTCACGTAGTCAGCCTCAGCGTATTTCCCCTTCTTCTCCTGGATCCACCCCCTACCATCGTATCCTCCCAGCATGCTGCCAAGAAACCCTCGACGTCCATCCTCCTTACTCTTCCACGCTCCTGCACCTGCACACAATAAACAATAAAAAGTTTCGATTCTTTTGTTATTGTGTATGGTAAAGTTTACGGTTAGGCATCTGTTGATTTAATTATATCTTTAGTTTACGTATTCAGATTTTAGTTTAGAATTTTTCATTACTTAGGTTAGGATTTATTTGGCTTCATTTTTATATTAAATATAAAAAAATTAAAAATCAAAAAACTTAAAAATCAAAATCAAAATCAAAAAGCATTAAAATTTTGCTTTACAGTTAGAATTTTTTTTACTTTTGATTTTATAGTTTTAGTCTTAGAATTAGATATTTCTCAGGATTAGTTTAGTTTTATTTCAAATAATCAAAAATCAATAAAAATAATAAATAATAAAATTTTAGATTTAATTTAGGTTTTAGATTTGAACTTTTATTTAGATTTAGTTTTGTTTTGTTTAAATTTTGACTTTTAAAAATAATAAAAAATATAAAATCCTAAAAAAGGGGGGGCAATAAGTTAATGGTTTTGAATTATTTAAAGATTTTCAATTCTTTATTTCATTTAGATTTTAGATTATTTTCATTTAAAAAATAAAAAATATTTAAAAATAAAAAGCTTTTAAAAAAGATTAATTAAAAATTGAAGACTCCTTTGATGTCTTTTTTTCTGTTGTGGGATTAATATTTGTAATTTTTATATAGTTAAATGTGCTTAGAATTAGCTATCTGAAAGTGATGAATCATTTTATGAACTGGTCAGCATTTCATGGTTGGGTAATGAATTTTGATCCTTTGAAATTTAATTGCTAGAGCTCTATGCAACTTTTGAATATCTTGCATCTGGTGAAATTAATCATTGCTTGGATTATATAATGCTTGTTACATGTTGGATATTTTGTAAATTTTTTCAAGCAATCATTAAATTAATTCATAAGCAGCAGCAACTAATTAATTACTTGGTTTTCATTAACTCCATAAGGCACTGGTTTTAAGCATTTAAAGATCTAATCAAATTCTAAAATCGATCGAGTGCTTGTATCCCCCTGCTGTGTCTTCGAAGCCAGCTGATTCCCAGTTGGTCTTCCTTTATCCCATAGGGTCTACCCCCCTTATCCTGCTATAGGAAGACGGCTTAAACGGAGAGATCGGGGATCAGGGTGACAGCCCCCGGTCTGAGCATTGTCGCGTTGCCTGGACAATCTGTGCGACAACAGGGCTCTCCACCACAAACCCAAAAAAACCTAGGAAGGATTTGGGCAAACCACTTGGAACCCAGGATTTAAACGCACTCCTCCCAACTCGCTCCCAAATAATTATGTTGTTTGGGGCACCAACACTCAAAAAATTCTGCAAAATTACAAGTATACTCCTCGAGGCTAGTCCAACAAATCACAGAAAGGAATTGGGCTAATTCTGACCTCCCGGAATTACCCAAATTTGGTGCTACGCCCTCTGTGGAAGAAACTGCATCCCCCACAAACTACAGTTGTTGAATATGTCACTTATCCCTCCTCAATCAACTATAGAATGGCTCTGTAATTTCCCTCTAGAAGAACTAAGAGAAGTCTCTTCTCAAATCCAGCACAAGAGAGAAGAATCTAGCCCACGAGTTCTTCCTAGTGACACTTTTGCGCAGGCCCAAAATGATGAATTTGGATCTCCCCAGATCAACAACTTCCAACCCTGAACTTCTCCACAATTGTTGGTCCACCCTTGGTGAAATTTCACCTAAATCCTCCAGCGAAAATACCCCTTGAAACTCCCTTAGCTCAGTGGTACGTTTTTGCTCCTACGTCCTCCTGGAAGTTCGAACTAGCTAAAGAATGAGCTAAGCTGTCCCATGAACTGTGAAAATTCTATCACTGGTGTTGGTGTTGGTGTTGAAAGCCATGATGGATGATAGTATGTAGGTGTCAAAACATATGCTAATGCATGCAATGGAACATTTAGCATTTCCCATCAGTTTTCCACCTATGCATGAATATAATTGTACAAGGTGATATCTCTAGGCTCAACAATGTCTTTAATTTGCCCCAACATGCTATCCATTTTCTCATACACCTCCCCAATTATTGGTCAATCTGAATCTCCAAACTTGATCATGTAATAAATTGGTTTGCTGAATTGCAAAACATATTTAACCTGTGACCAAAAGTACATGTCAAGAATAGTGTCCTTGGTTGCATTAGCACCATCTCTATTAGTGTTAATTTCATCCCATGTTTCAGCACACACAATATTAGTTAAAGCTTGTCTCACCTTCACTAGCCGCCTAAAGGTCAGGTAATAACTGGCAAATCTTGTCTTTGCAAGTTTAAGCAACTGCAACTTGGAGTAAGTGCCATAGAAGTAGTTTACCCTTGTATGACCTACGATGAATTTAATGAGTCGCTTTCGTCTCTTGTAAAGCTCATTAATCCACCCACATTCTTTATGCTTCACAATATCATGCATTAAAAGGTTCAATGTGTGAACCAGGCACCCAGATCAAAAGATGTGTGGATGAGTACACTCAATAATTTTTCCTGTTGCCTTACAATTTGCTACATTATCTGTGATCACTTGAACCACATTATTCAGACCAACATCTTTGATTGATTGCAATAGGAGATCTGTAATGTTTTGGGAAGATGCACTGATGGAGGAGGAGTCATGACATGTAATAAATACTGCACCACTAGCAGAAACACCAAGAACATTTATCAAATGTTGGTTTCTAATATTTGCCCACCCATCTAATATAATGGATACCCCACAATCTACCCACTCATTTGTAAAACGTGTCAAAGCTCTTTGAACCTTTGCTTTTTCTCGTTCTAATAACACTATTCTAGCTTTCTCATAGTTGGGGGACTTGTATCCTTTTGGGGCTTCATTGATGGCCTTTACCATTTCATGCCAATAGGGAGAGCAAAGCACATTGAATGGTACACCGCAAGCACAAAGAAATCGGACTATCTTTCCATCCACATCATCCCTCCCAACAACATTAAGGAGATGAGCTACCAAATCTAGAGGTTGCACTTGATTCAAAATGAGTTTTTTGTTTCTTGCTTTTTTGTTGTGCAGCCTCCTCTATTTGGATGTATTTTCTTCTTTGTGCAGCTGAAATGTTTGGGCAAATTTGTATCCCCACAGCACCATTTTTATCATCAATGTCCATCACCCCACAAAGATGCCTCTTCACACGAGTATATGAACCACTAAATGGTTTTCCTCCATGACAACCATGAGGGCACAAAAATTTGTAGCTTCCACCACCCTTTCCCTCTTCAAATTTGGTCACATAGTTCCACAAGGGTGTTAATGCAGCTTTCCCCTCTAGTGTTTCAGTTTCCCCTTTATGTTCAACTTCATACCCTTTCTCTTCAAGCCCTTCCTCCTCATCATACATTAGGTCACTCATATTGGGACCACTATCCTCTTTTGCTTCTTCCTTTCTAATCTTACTCCCCCTTGCCATCATTAAAACCAAAAGTGGAATGATACATAGAAGCCGAAAGAACACCATCTTGGAATATGGATATAGGTGGTGGACAACTTGCAATTAAATGAGCAAATAGAAACAATGAGAAATAGTAGGAGAGAAAGAAGAAAAATACAAAAAAAATGTCAAAAAAATAAGAGAGTTTGGGGTTTGCACTTCCCTCTTTAGCTCTTGTACATGGAAGTCCTCCAAGCTCTTCCTCCTTCTCCTAGCTCCTCCTCCTTCACTCCTCCAAGCTCTCCTCTCTTCTCCTCTCTTCTCTTCTCCAACTCTCATAAACTCAAAGTGAGAAAATGAGAGATGAATGGAGGGTTAAATCTCTCCCTAACCCAAGGTGGACCCACCCCCAACAATCCAAAATGCCAAAAAATTAAAATTAAAATTAAAAAAACAGCGCTTTTTTGGCCGCGTAGTGGAAATGAATGAAGTTGTACGGATTCGCTCGCGATCTGTACACTTCGTACTCCGAAGCGCGACACTTCGTACGGTCGAAGCGTCGTACGAAGCGCATTTCAGAAAAACTGAAATGCATTTCGGTCACACACTTCCGAAATTTCCAGGAAGTGTGTTTATCAGTCCGAAACGCGTTTCGTACGGTGCTTCCCCCACGCATCCATACGGATAGCGGATTAGGGTTTTGATCTGGGGGGGGACGTTTCCTGCAACACTGTTTTGGACTAATGTCCCCGGAAAAATCCAATGTGGTAAAACCAGTGCAGCAAGGGAGGATTTTATTATTCAGCAATTTTCTTGTACAACAAGGTGCCAAACTGGCTTACCCACGGATAGACAAACTTCCAGCACTTTCCTAAACCCATCCTTGGCCCTACTGACCTTTGCTACAGCCTGAAACCCTCTGCGTCAGCCTACTGAGGCTCCGCGTAGTCTCTCTGGGCTTTTGCATCACTCCTACAGCCTCTACGTGGATGACGCAGGCCCTTCTATCTCTGCGGAGTCTCTGCTACCTCTGCGTGGCTTACTCTAGCTCTGCGTCTGTCTCTTCTGCGTTGATATCCCGTCTCTTTGTTCTGTACTTGCTGCCTCCTGACTGCTCTCCAAACCATTGTTTCAATTTCTCAACAAACACCGCTCCAGAAATTAAACTGACTGGTCTCCCTCAGTGTATTCTCCAAGTGCCCCTCAAGCCTCCTCTTATACTTTTTCTGTTGACATCTCAACGGCCGAGATTAAGTCCCTAATCAACGGCTAAGATTAGATCTGGCTTGATCCATGTCTTTTGGACCATTCTAACACGATTCATATTAATACACATTAATATTTTATTTTCCCTAAGTTTAGACTTAGGGACTCCATTAAAAATATTAATTATTTTAATATCTCCTAATCTATTTAGAATTTGCCCAAACCCTTTCTAGATATTGGAGATTTTATGTGCCCCAACCTCTCCAGCAAATTCCGTGGCTAGAGCACATCCGATGCTACCCCAAATCAACACGAACTCTAGCAAAATTCCTTCCCACTAAGCTTAGAAATTCCCTCTTAGGGTGGCACTCGAAGTCCATCGAAAGAGAGGTTGGAATTTCCGCTTGGGAATTCCTTGTGCTAAACAGCGTTGTTTTACTTGGCTAAACAGCTTAAGAAACGTGTGTTCAAGTTAGATTGTCAAAAGATACCAAATGGAGGTCTCCTTTCTTTATTTATAGAAGTTGGCCCTCTTTCTCTTGGTGGAAACCATTTTCCACTAACTCGCACCCCCCATTTTCTCTCTCTCTTCCTCCACAAGTGTGAATTATCTCCAAGGGTCAAATTGCCTCCTTTTTGTTGTACCCACATTCCACCAACGCTGAAATTTATCCTATTCTCCTAAGTCCTCATGCCTCCCATATCAAAATTGCCTCCAATTCCTGAATTTCAAAATTGTGTTGTGCTTATCACCACCCACAAAATCTTCATTGACCTCGTCAAATGGAAAAATTGAAATTGGGCACATTACATGGACGAGTGTGGGTACCAAGAGCTGCCTCTAAACTGTTGCTGGTGGTACGCACAGGTGCTGGACAAGTCTTGAGGGTGATAGAGCCGAGTTCTTTGCCACAGTACAGGCCGTGGTAATTTCCCTTAGTGTTGGTAGAGTTTTGAGTGTTTGGACAGCAGATTTAGATCCATCCTATAAGCCCTACAGAAGCATGCACTGAGCCATGTTTTCCAGTCCAAGAGTATCATGCAGAGCTCCATATTTCCTTTAGCAGGGGCCACAAATCACCCATTCACCGGAACGTTCTCAACAAGACAAGCTGCTAGTATGTAGGACTGATTTCTCCGTGTGTGGGCACGATTTGACTGAGGCTGGTACTCTTGTGGAAGCATGTGCCTCTACGCATATCACAGATACAGTGGCAGCAAGGGATCAAACTCCTGGAAGTATCCTGTCAACAAAAACCAACCCATCCTCTGCAAAGATAGTCACTCAGTGTTTGGAGTTGTCTATGTTTGTGAGAATCAAACTCAGTATTTTTCATTGTGATGTTGAATTCCTTATTTTGGAGCACTGACTCATATGCTTGCTTTCATGTTTTTTGGGCAAGATTTTTTCTAGGACCCCTATTGTTAATGTGATGTAAGTTTGTTGTTCTATGATCTACTGATTTGATCTTTGAAGTAATATATGCCGCATTTCTCCAAGAAAAGAGACAATAATATCAATTATATTTAAACCACTGTATGCAATACAATTAAAAAGGATTCCTAGAAAACTAGAAATACTGAGGTTTAAAAGATGAGACTGCCTTGAAAATATTGAAGTTCAAAATTTTTATACAAAAGAAAACTCTCATCCTTTTCCTCATCCACATAATGATTGTATAGCAATGAACTAGGTGGAAAAACTAAACAAGCTTGCTCAAGTTGGTCACATCTTCCGTACTATGATAAACAACAAAACACCCATAGCCAAATTTAGTTGAAAATATGATAGTTGATGTCATGTGGATGTAGAGTCTGACTCTCGTAGTGTCACCTTCCCTTCAAACACTTACTTTATATATAAGTTGCAATTCCATATCCTTCAATATCAATTGATCTTGCCAGGATAAACTACCAAAGAAGTTGAAGAATACATACATAAATATAAATAGTGAAAATTAAAAAGATAAAACTCTAACACATTAAAAGACAGAAGAGACAAAACTATTACACTGCAATAGGATTTGCACACTGTGAACTTGTAGATATGCTTTTGAAATCTAAACATCAGTTGAATTCAATTTCTCAACTCTGATCATAAACTTTGTTTAAAACCGAAAGGACATCGATCTACATAGAACCACATTGTATATGAAGGAAGAACACAAAACGTGTGAATATGAGAAACATTTAAATATAATCTTCTATCGGTATTATACTATTACCTATAGGTCATTGGAAGAGAGCATAAAGGTGGCCGTAGCATATCCCACACATCATCTCCCATATAAACCCTCCGTACCTAAAGCAAAGAAATGTTCAGAAGTTGCTATATTCATTCTTCAAGTATATCAAACATCCAATTTATTTCATATGAACATCATCTCTCAAAACTTAAAAGACAATATATAACAATCATAATGGTTCACCTAAGAGAATATGTGGAAGATGGAGACCCAAATCTGGGTTGTTCACAGTTCTGTTGTAATACCGTAAAAAACCTAAACAACCAAAAGATGCAGATTTCAGATGATGGTGAAGTGAATATCAGTTTCTGATTAATACTGTAACCAATAAGATAGGAAAGCAACAATGCACAGCATGACAAAGTTTCTGATTACACGTCAGTTTTCATCCAAAATACAATAGCAATGCAGCTTCAGTTATAAGACATGAGGTAGTGATGTTTGATATGGGATAACTTTAGTCCAACTCAAGAGACGTTGAAGAATGTGAAGTACCAAAAAAGGTGTGACCTCTGCAAAATGGAATATCAAAATCAGTCAAGGCCATTGTGGTGTCAAATCCATGGGTAATTATTCCTGCAATTTCGTGGATGATTTCAAGCAATTTCATGGATGATTTCCAAGCTGATTTGTAAATGTTTGCTTCCAAAAAATTGTGGGCAGTTTTTCCAGTAGTTTTGCGGCTCTCCTTCCACAATTTCACGCATAAATGTCCCAGAAATTTCATGAAAAATTCCAGGAAATTTGTGGGCAATTTTTCCAAAACTTTTCTGGGTGATTTTCCCATGCACTTATGGGCATTGTTACTTCTACGAGTTGTGTGTTAAAATGGTGAAAGCTCCAAACCACGCCGCACAATCAGAGTGGAAACTGGGTAGGTCACCCACTGTCACCTCAGCAACCTACCTTGCCTATTTATGTAATATTCCCAATTTTGTGAGTGCAAAAATTGCTAAGGGGTTTTGCCCAATTTTAATAAAAAATGGGGCAAATATTATTTTTATTAGAAAAGTGCGGCAAAATTATATTTTATGAGAAGATGGTGGCAAATATTATTTTAATAAAATGCCGGCAAAAGTCACTAAGTGGAAAATGGCCCCTGCCAGTAAAATAATATTAAAAAGGAGTCTAGAAGCATGGGGAGAAATTATAAAAGGAAGATGGACTCATTTGTTGATCACCTTTCATATATCTATCTTCAGAATTTGAACTCTCTTGTAGTTGTTGAACACAGGAAAAGCAGTGTTGTTTAGCACCGGAGTTCCGGGTGGAATTCCACCCTCATTTCGGAGAACTTCGAATGTCTCCCTAGTGAGGAACTTCGGGAAATATATTTCAGTATTTTCCATAGAGTTTCATTGAAAGTATCATCCAATTTTGTGCACTCCTTGGGCGCAGAGGTAGCTCAAGTTATTCATTAGAGGACCAACTATTGTGGGTTGGAGTTTTGGCTATTTTGCAGGTGGTTTTTTCCATTGGTGTTGGTGATTTTGGGGTGGATTTGCAGAGTTGGAGATTAACACTATTTGAGGGCCAAATTTCTCATTTATGGCAGTGCGTAGAGTTCATTGGAGAAAGTTTGCAAAGGAGTAGAGGAGGGTGTATTTCCGGAGGAGATTGTGCTGGAGAAAAGGGTAATTCCAGAGGGTTTGGACACACCTTAGTAGAGTTAGTCTTGTAGTGCGCAAAGCTAGCGAGAGAGGGCAACTCACACTATTTGGGGGCTTCCGAGCCAATAGGAATTAGCCCAAACCCTTTTTGGGTTTTTATGGGTATTTTGAGGAGAGGTCGTAGCTGAAGTTTCAAATTTTTCTTAGCAGTATCCAAGGCAGAATTCCAGTAGGGCATATAGCCTGCTAGAAAGCCATTTGCACCCTTTTTGGAGGGCTTATTCATCATCTGGATTCAGCCCAAACCATTTATGGTTTTTTGTGGGTTTGGTGAGAGGAGTTTGGAGTTAAATTTTCATAGCATTCTGAGCAGTGTTCAGCCCTGAGATCAACATTCCAGCCAACAACCAGCAACAAATTATTTTTGAGTAGTGTGCAGATCACTCTGGGGACACTCCCACACTAGGGTTCGGACCATCTTTTTTGGGTTTTTCCCAGCTTGCATTGCATGCCCAGGTTGTAGCATTTCAACTCATTATATGTACTCCTTCCAGAAAATTTAATAAAATGGTTCAATTTACACTGTTGGATTTGTTACTTCTCAAACTAGCAAAGGTCCTAGGAGGGGTTCCTATAAAGCAACTACGAGGTCGTGGGCAACAATGGAGCAATAGCCCACTGTCACCTCAGCTAAGGCTCCCTGCGCTTTACGGACTTTCACCGATGGGAGGAGTCCTGGTATATGAGGAATCACGAGATTATATGGTCAATGATAAGATAAAGAAGTGATTCCTAGGAATATGCACAAGAGAGACTCAACTAAATGGGTTGCTTTCTTTAGAAGCAAGGTGATGGGCTCTCTAGGAAGGGCTAGGAGGGCCTTTGAGGATACGGTGTGAGCGTATGCCTTGTCAAGGTAGCCCCTAGTCTCAAAAGGTCTTATGGATGCTTGAGTTCTAAGTGATCTATGTGGAATTGGAGTCAACAAGTTGTGGGACCACAAAGGGCCAAGTGGACCCAAAATCAGGTCAAGGATATGGAGTTGATCAATCAAGGATGTACTTGACTTAATTGGGGAAAGGAAGATGATCAAAGAAAGAATCTTGTTTTGATGATTTAGTGCTATGATCCCAATGAGGTTACCAGCCAATGGGAAACCAAGGGCAAGAATTAATCTTTAAGCTAGAGCTTGAAATATCTCAAGATCCCACCGTTGGAATCTTGTGAAATTTGGAGGGCTTCTTGAGGACTCACCACCGCAGTTGTGGGAAAGAGACTGAATTCTTGTGATGGATAATCGTGAGAAAAGTGATGCCCTGTGTGACCTATGGAGGCTAGACCTAGGAAACGAGGGGAAGGTAAGAGGAATTCTCTTTGAACATTATCACCTATGGAAGGATTAGTGCCTAATCCTCTGGGGAAGATGGAGTCAAGATGAGATTGTGATTTAGAGGATCTACACCCAATCAAGGAGCCTCCTAGACAACGTCGCATGGCAATAAGGGCATGAGGGCAGTTGTTGTTGATTTGGGGTAGCAGCAGATGTGCTCTAGCCACAAAATTTGGTGGAGAGGTTGGGGCACATGAGATCTCCAATACCCAGAAAGGGTTTGGGCAGATTCTAAACAGATCAAGAGATATTAAAATAATTAATGTTTTTAATGGAGTCCCTAAGTCTAAACTTAGGGAAAATAAAATATTAATGTGTATTAATATGAATCTGTGTTAGAGTGGTCCAAAAGACGTGGATCAAGCCAGATCTAATCTTAGCCATTGATTAGGAACTTAATCTCGGCCGTTGAGATGTCAATAGGAAAAGTATAAGAGGAGACTTGAGGGTCACTTGGAGAATACACCAGATGATCAGTCATTCTATTCTCTAGAGCGAGGTTTGCTAAGAGAGATAGAATCAGTGATCGAGAGAGCAGCTAAGGGGCATTGAGTACAGAGAAATAGAGAAGGCAAAGATTGTGCAGGGAGAGCAGCACAGTAACCAAGGAGAGTGACGCAGAGCCAGCAAGGGCTCACGCAGGGCCACGCAGGGGCAGCCAAGTGCTGCACAGAGCACCAAAGAGGTCAGCGTGTCTGACGTAGAGGCCCAAAAAGCTGACACAGGGCCTCCTGGGGCTGACGCAAGCCAAGAAAGGCTGACGCAAGGCCCGCATGAGGCAAAGAGGGGCTGACACAGTCCAGATTGGGCAGACGCCGGGGTTGTAGGAGCAGTTTTGTGCTGAGGAGCTGCCGGAAGGGTTTTCCGGGGTTTCAGCCAAGAGATTTCTCTCAAACTGTGAGGTATAGCTGCTAAGGAAATTCTCTGTTGGGTAGGCCAGTTATGGCACCCAGATTGTACTCAGATATTGCTTAATAAGAAAACCCTCAAATAGCTGCACCAGTTTTCCCGCATTGGGTTTTTCCGAGGACAATGGTCCAAAAATAATGGTGTCATGTGGCGTGTTTATTCTTGTTTCTTTTAGTCGTTGATCTGTAATATGTTGAGCATGCACTGGTGTTTATTTTCAGTATTTACTTGGTAAATAACTTGTTAGAGAAAAATTAACAAGTAGGTAGGAACAAATCAGAAAAAGTGCATGAACGGTTTCTAAATTAAGTAAACTTAGAAACTTCAACATGGTATCAGAGCATGATTGCAGATCACAGGAAGACTAAAAGACATTAGTCGAGCGGAGCAATAGCAGCAGAAAACAACTGTCCCAAGGTGACAGAAGTTGTTTCTAGCAGCGCAGAATCTAAGGAAGTGTGACACAAAGCCAGCGAGAGCCACGCAGAAGAAGCCGGGAACTGCGCAGAGCCTCAGAGAGGCCAGTGTTGTTGACGCAGAGAGCCAGAGGGCTGACGCAGACCCATCCAAGGTGACGCAGAGGCAGCGTGAGGAAGAGAGGGGCTGACGCAGTTCACAAAGAGGCAGTGGCTGGGGTCTAGAAGGCTGCAAGAATATTGCAGAGTGAAGCTGGTGAGGTACTGTAGTCAGAACAGTACCTGACAGAGCAGGGCCAGAGGAGTTGTTACCGAGGGTTTCTAGCCAAGGAACCCAGATCAGCAGTGCAGTTGCACAAGACGATCAGAGTAAGGGGCATCTCGACAAGCGGCATAAGTATTTCCAAGAGGGAAATCAGGACTCAGAGGGAGTCCAAAAGAGAACTTCCAAATGGGAAGCAGAGACTTAGAGGAGTCGAACAGAGAACTTCCAGGAGGGAAGTAGAGGAACGTCATGGCACTACACGGGGCAAGAGACCAGGATAGATTGGATGGAGCATCAAACTTTGCAGTCTGGAATGCGAGAATCTTATCAGTTCTTAACAGGAATCGTGTCAAGAACTTCACCTTGAAGGTTATAGCTATCCCAATCGACTCGAATGATAACAACAAGTACGAGGAGGCAATGGCGAGGGCCAAGTGCATTATCCTGGACGGGGTCAAGGATCATGTGTTACCACATATAGCTAAGAAGGAAACGCCAGTTGAGATGTGGGAGGCTCTCAAGAACCTGTACCAGCATACTTTTGTGCAGAGAAGAATGTTGCTCGAGAACCAAATGAGGTCATATCAAATGAAGAAGGGTCAATCGATTGACTCCTTCCTCGGAGGACTGAATGAGATCCGAGATCAGTTGGTTGCTATAGGAGCGACACCGGATCAAGAGTTTATGGTGAGGACAACCCTAAATGTTGTCTCAGAAGAGTGGGAAGTGTTTGTCTAAAGCATCTTGGGCAGAGGAACTCTCCTACCTTGGGACAAGATGTGGGCAGCTCTTCACCAGGAAGAGATCAAACGACAGTCAAAGACAGGTAGCAGCAGCAAAGGGATCAAGGTCAAGCAGGAGGAGGAGGATGTGGCCCTAGCATCTGAGGGAAAGAAGGAAAAGCAGAAGAAGAAAGATCTCTCCAAGATCAAGTGCTCCCACTGTGGGGAGATGGGTCATTATGCGACCCAGTGCCCAAGGAAGAAGAGTAAGGGACAGTCTTCCGAGACTAAGGCAGTGCTAGCACGGGCAGAGAAGGAAGTTTTACCAAACGATGATTGTGCCATGAGTGCACACACACCACTTGAGCGGAAGTGGGGAGACATCGAGTTGTAGTCAGATGGATTACAGGCGATGAGGAGCAGGATCCTCAAGGTACCCAGCCTCTTAGATAAACTTTGCTACGGGAGCCCCGACGAGGAGTAGCAGGACTGGCTGAGTGGGTAGAGACGAAGTGGCAGAGAGAGCTACAGTGCAGGAGTCCCGAGACAGCGCAGAGCTAGCAAGCTGCAACAGTGCGAGAGGCACAGGAGTGTTGCAGCAGTGCGAGAGGCACAGGAGTGTTGCAGCAGTGCAGGAAGGCACAGAGAGGTGTGCAACGGTGTGAGATGCAGGCAGAAGGACTTCATCAGAGGCAGTTTCAGGCTATACGTCATAGGACCAACGTAAGCACTGCACAGAGGCCAACGTGAGGGTCCCAAGAGGACGAGTTTCGAAATGACTGCTCCTCTAATGCTTTGCACTGCCCAGAAAATTGCACTGCTAGCTGAAAAGGAACTGCAAGAAACTCCACCTCCAGTGCTCATAAAATGCTACAAAATTATCCCCAAGCTCCTTGACCAAAACCTAGAAAGGGTTTGGTCTGAATCCAACTTCCCAAAATCAACCTCGAAGAGGCCCTACGCCCTCCAAGATTGCTCAAGGATATGGCCTGCAAAGATACCAACAAAATCCTCCCCCAAGGCATCGGAAAAGTAGCAATCCCCTCTACAAGTGTTTCCCCCAACTCTCTCGACAAAGACACGCCTCAACAACTGAAGCTTCACCTCCCACGTGTGCATAATACTCTACCTCTACACTGGCCCAGGAAATGCGAAAGTCACACTAGATGGAAGCTCTCTCCTCCAGCTCCAAGACTCAACAAGACGGCAGCCCAACACCTATGCCTCCCTTCCGGAGTTTTTCCCAACCAAACCTCCTCAAAAAGATGCCACAATCACAACTCGACCTTCCTTCACTGCATTCTCTAGAAATACGCACAACCTGGAGAAGATGGATGCAACTACTGGAAATCACAACGACAACCTCCTTCGAAAGACTGAAGATGAAACTCTCTTGGGTGGCACTCGAAGTCCCCCAAAGAAAGGGTGAGCTCTCCACTTGAAGAACTCTTGCTAAACAGCAAGTGACTCGACTAAGCAGCTCGAGCAACCAAAGAGAAATTTGATATGCCAAAGATGATGAAATGAGGAAAGTTGCCTTCCTTATACAAATTCTATGGAGACTTTTCCCTCCACTTTTCCTTCCATTGTGGGTTCCTCACTTAACCAACGATTTCCCCTCCGTGAAAATTGAACTAGGGAATGCATATTCTCCTAGTGTGGGTGGCCCCCACGTATAACTTAACCACATCAACTTAATCACATCAAAATAACTTATACTAAGTCTATTCTCCTAATAAAATCAAATGGGCCCCATCAACTCCAAAATTGGCCCCAAAATGTAATAATTAAGCTTGTTTCAAATTAATTTAGGAAAGGACATGACAAACGAAGGTCAAATGCTTCAGGTGTGGTGAGCTCGTTCACTACAGCACGCAGCGTCCTCTCAGGAAAAGGGACAAGTCGGAGAAGCAGGATCAGCAGGCACCGTTGGACGAGATTGACAAGCTTTCCTCCAGGTGGGAAGAAGACTTCATGATGATGCCAGCCATACCTCCAAGAGTGAGGTGGGGCGACTTGGAGTTGTAGCCCCAAAGAACTACAAAGTTGGGCAAGATCCATGAGGATTCCACCTCATGGATCATTACCTAGCTACAAGGGCCCATAGTGTTCAGTAGCAGGATGGATCAGTAGCAGTTGATGCAGTCAGTGCCAAAGTGACAGTTGCAGACTAGTAGCAATCAGAGGCTCATGAGCGTAGTGCAATGTTCACAGCAAAGCAAGTGGCTCAGTGCAAAGTTGGCAACAACGCAGATTCTTTAGTGATAATGCAGATGCTAGTAGCAGTCAGAGACTCTCGAGACAGATGCATCATACTGAACACAGTTGATTCAACATTTAGGATGCTTCTCAGTTGCAGCAGCAATAGATGAGAGGGAGTTGCAGTGCAAATGCAAGGTTGGCAGCAATATGATAGTGTTAGCAGCAACACGAATACAACATCATATTTGTACAGTGGTTGGTGGGCAGTATGGCCAGACATCAGTAGCGTGAGAGGAAGTGATATAGAGACAGGGTGTTGTGGCAAGATGTGCAGCACTAGAAAGAATACAATCCTCACTAAGAGGGAGTGTTAGTTTCTGTAGCATCGGATGTGTTCTAGCCACGAAATTTGGTGCAGAGGCTAGAATCCATGAGATCTCCAAAACCCAGAAATCGTTTCTAGAAATATCACCTAGAGATGGCTTAATTAGATTACTATGCATTTTTTAAATATTTCCTGAGTCTAAACTTAGGGTATATGGTTAACTAATCATCATTAATTAAGTCAAGGTGTGAATCATCTAGAAACTCACATGGATCGACTCCAAGATGACCCTAGCCATTGATTAAGATTTAATCTTGGTCGTTGGTGCTCCAACAGTTGATTATACGAGGAAGTCGATGGGCACTTGGAGAAAACACACCAACAGTTCGATTTCCTTAGCAGATCGATTTCCAAAGAGCGGCAGAAGTTGTCAAAGAGCCAGAGATCGAAGCAGAGACAGTGAGGGGCAGAGACAATGATCCAGAAGAATTTTTCTAGATCCAGAGAGGCACCAACAAATAGGCAGAGTTATTTCCAGTCAGGCAGCACAGAGAACTACGCAGTTGCTTCAGAAGAGCAACTCAATTTAGCTAGAGAAAAAATCGTTTTCAATTCCAAAGGTTAGACAAAGTTTCCAGAGTGTCGAAGAAGCTATTTCCTCAGCAGAGACAGGCAAAACAACTTCATCAGAGTAAGTTTCAGGCTAGACATCATAGGGCCAACGTAAGCACTACGTAGAGGCCAGCGTGAGGGTCCCACGAGGGTGAGTTTTTGAAGGAAATTTATGTCAGGGTTGCTTGTGGAAGAAGAGAAATTCCCTTACATAATTTTGGCCAGATTTACTTGATGTTTGGAGCACTAGTTGGGCATCCATAGATTGTACTCAGAATTTCACGGTTGCATAATAATAAAACCCGCAATTGCTGCACCAGTTGTCCCACATTGGGTTTTTCCGGGGACAATTGTCCAAAAGTAACAATGTCATTTTTATGTGTGTGTGCTAGTATTTTCTCAGTTTCCAATGCTATTATTTCCGCATAATTCATGAAGGTTGCAGTGTGATTTATATTGATATTTCTCGTAGCAGATAAATTGTTAAAATAATTAACAATTAAAAAAACAAATTCCAGTTGCTACAATAGGATTACAGTTTTGAAATTTTCACATAGGCAACGGGTAATTGTCCTTCAAGCACACTCCATTGAGATCCCTAAAATCAATGCACATTCTAATGTTGCCAGTCTTCTTGCAAGTGATCACGGGTTGGAAATCCAGGATGAGAGTCGTATGGGAGTAATGATTCTAGCATCAACCATGTTTTGGAGTTCTTCCTTGACCAAGGGAGCAAGTTTGGGGTTCATTCGTCTTAACATTTGCTTAATAGGCTTTGCCCCTTCCTTGAGAGGAATGGTATGTTGAATAATTTCGGGGCTATAGGCTTTTAAATCATCGTAAGAGCAAGCAAAAACATCCTTGAATTCCCTTAACAACTTTTCGAGTTCATCCCTTTTCTCTTTAGACAAGTCTTTCCCAATCTTGATTATTTGAGGAGACATTGTTAGTTTCAATAACATCGGATGTGTTCTAGCCACAAAATTTGGTGGAGAGGCTAGAATGCATGAGATCTCCAAAACCTAGAAATCGTTTCTGGAAATTCCACCTAGAAGTGTCTCAATTAGATTATTAGCCGGTTTTTAAATATTCCCTAAGTCTAAACTCAGAGAATATAGTTAATTAATCTATATTAATTGAGATAAGGTGAGAATCATCTAGAAAATTACACAGATCAACTCCAAGATAATCCTAGCCATTGATTAAGATTTAATCTTGGTAGTTGGTGCTTCAATAGTGGATTATAAGAGGAAGTTGATGGGCACATAGAGAGAACGCACCAGCAGTTCGATTTCCATGGCAAATCGAAATCCAGAGAGCACAGTGGTTGTCGAAGAGCCAGAAATCGACATAGAGACAGTGAGGGGCAGGGACAGTAAGGATGGAGGAAGATTTCTAGATTCAATGAGTACATTTGCAGAGAGGCAGAAGAGCCATAATGAGGTTGATGCAGGGACTGCACAGTAGCCTCTAAAGGCAGTTCGAATTGCAGACTCCGGAATTCGTTTCAGAGTTTCGGTGGTAGAAGAATTTTTCAGAGGCCGAGAGAAATGTTTCTAGAGTTAGTGGCAAGTAGAAGAGGCAGGTCAATGTGAGATCTATGCCATCCAGATTTGTGCCTACGCAGATCCCACGCAGAGGTTGACGTAGAGGGTTTCAGAGGCCAGTCTTCAGTGTTGAATTTGCCTGTGGGGTGAGGAAGATTCCTCACTAGATTTTTGCCAGTATTTTTCTCTGCAAGATAGCTAGTTTTAGCATCCATATTATTGTACTCAGATTTCACTTCTGCATAAGAATAAAACCCTCAGTTGCAACACTAGTTTTCCCGCATTGGCTTTTTCCGAGGACAATTATCCAAAAATAACGATGTCAATTTTATTATCTGTGTGCTAGTATTTTCTGAGTTTCCAGCACTAGTATTCTGTAGTATTTTATTTGTGAAGGTTGCAGTGTGATTTATTTGATATTTTCCGTAGTAGATAAATTGTTAAAATAATTAGCAATTAGAAAAAAAATTCTAGTCACTGCAATAGGATTTCAATTTTGAAATTTTCATGGTATTAGAACGTGAGTGATCAACCAGGAAGCTCGGAACCGGAGAGAATTCCGTTGCTCAAAGGGACCAGCAGGAGGAAATTCCTAAAGGTTGCATAGTTCATTGACAGGCAGGCTGAATTATCGAGGCAAAACATTCAATTTTCAGTTGCAGGGTTGTAGAAAAGTCGATTTGCCCGGGATTGTGATTCCAGCAGTTAGAGGGAGCAACAACAGCTCAAATTTTCGCTAAGAAGATTATTGGTTGGACGCACAGGGTTTTGCAATAGGTTGCAGTAGCAGAATAAGCGTCGGGTGGAAAAGAAAAGCACACACAGTAGAAGGGAAATTTCTCTCAGAAACTTTGATTCTCAGAAGTTCAATTTTCCTAGGCAGATTGGCAGTAAGAGCTAGTAGATCCACACATTCGAAGAGGGAGTGCGAGTAGCAGAGTTGTAGCCAAGCAAAGGGAAAGAGGGTGCTTTTGATAGATCAGAGACGACCATAGCAGGGCTTAGAGATCAAGATAGGTTGGATGGAGCTTCCAACTACGTCATCTCGAAGGTTAGGATGTCCTTCCTTCTAGGTGAATATGACCTGAAAGCCTACATAGATAATGTGGTGGAAGTTCCTCAGGATGCGGATCAGCTGAAAGAATACAAGAAGAAACTGGCGAAGGCAAAGCGGTTGATCCTGGATGGAGTCTGAGACCATATAGTCTAACATATAGTGGCCAAGGGAATGACCAAAGAGATGTGGGATGCTCTCTCCACACTATATCAAGGTACTTTCGAGTAGTGGAAGATGTTCCTAGAGAAGCTGAGATGCATCAAGATGCATAAAGGGGGAGGCATAGATCCCTTCCTCACCAGGATTCAGCAAGTCCAAGACCAGCTTGCAATTGTTGGAGCAACACCTCAACCATCAGAGCTAGTGTGATTGGCTCTAAACAGTGTCAGGGAGGATTGGCAAGTATTCGTCCAAGGTATATTAGGCAGAGATACCTTGCCATAGTGAAACAGGATGTGGGTTGATTTGCAACAAGAGGAGTTGAGGCGAGCTCTGCTCAAGAGCTCCACCAATGGCAGCGATAACAGCAGATCGAAGGTGGTGAAGGAGGAGGAGAATGTGGCCCTCGCATCCAAGGGTCCCAGTCAGGGAGAGGGGGAGCAGAGAAAGAAGAAGAAGGACCTATCGAAGGTCAAACGCTTCAAGTGTGGTTAGCTCGGTCACTTCAAGAGGCAATTTCCTCTCTGGAAGAGGACAAGTCAGAGAAGCAGGATCAATAGGTAGCGTCGGCCGAGATCAATAAGCTTTCCTCCAGGTTGGAGGAAGACTTCGCGATGATGGTAGCCATACCTCTAGGAGTGAGGTGGGGTGATTTGGAGTTGTAACCCCGTAGAGCTACAGAAATTGGGCAAGGTCCTCGAGGAGTCCACCTCATGGATCATTACCTTTCTATGGGGGCCCACAGTATTCAGTAATAGGATGGATCAATGATAGTTGATGTCGTTAAGTACCAAAGTGACAATTGCAGACTAGTAGCAGTCAGAGGCTGATGAGCGCAATGTTAGTTTTTGTAGCATCGGATGTGTTCTAGCCACAAAATTTGATGGCAAGGCTAGAATACATGAGATCTCCAATACCCAGAAATCATTTCTGGAAATTCCAGATATAGATGACTTAATTAGGTTATTAACCAATCTTTTAATGTTTCCTAAGTCTAAACTTAGGAAAATTGGTTAATTGATCAGAATTACTTAAGTCAAGATGAGAATAATCTAGAAACTCACACAGATCGACTTCCTGATGATCCTATCCATTGATTAATATTTAATCTTATTCATTGGAGTCCAAACAGAGGATTATAAGAAGAAGTTGATGGGCACTTGGAGAAGGCACACCAACAGTTCAATTCCTTGGCAGATCGATTTCCAGAGAACAACAGCAATTGTCGGAAAGCCAGAGATCGAAGCAGAGACAGCGAGGGGTAGAGACAATCGGGTTGGAGGTAGATTTCCAAATCCAGTGAGTGCATTTGCAGAGAGGTAGAAAAGCCACAATGAGGCTGACGCAGGGACTACATAGTAGCATCTAGAGGTAGTTCGATTTGCATACTTGGGAAGTCGTTTCAGTATTCCAGTGGCAGAAGAATTTTGCAAAGGCCAAGAGAAGCATTTCCAGAGTCTGTGGCAAGCAGAAGAGACAGCTAAATTTGAGATCCAAGTCGTACGAATTAGAGCCTTTGTAAAGCCCACATAGAGGGTGAGGTAGGGCAACTCGTGGAGGCATTTCAGAGGCCAGTCTTCAGTGTCGGATTCGCCTGTGCGGTGAGGAAAATTCTGCACTAGATTTTTGTCAGTGTTTTTCTCTGTAGTATTGCCAGATTCAGAATCCAGATTATTGTACTCAGATTTCATTGTTGCATAATAATAAAAACCCTCAACTATTGCACTGGTTTTCCTGCATTAGGTTTTTCCGAGGACAATTGTCCAAAAATAACAGTGTCAATTTTATTTTATGTGTGTGCTAGTATTTTATCAGTTTCCAGCACTATTATTTCCGCAATATTTTATTTGTGAAGGTTGCAGTGTGATTTATTTGATATTTGTCGTAGCAGATAAATTGTTAAAATAATTAACAATTAGAAAAATAAATTCCAGTTGCTGCAATAGGATTTCAGATTTGAAATTTTCACATGGTATCAGAGCATGAGTGATCATTCGGAAAGCAGAGAAGCAAAGAAGGGAATTTCGTTGCTCAAATGGAGTAGCAAGCCGAAATTCTCAGATACTGTTGAGTACCTTAACAAGCAAATCAAATTGTTGGGGAAAGGATTTGATTATCAGTTGTAGGTTGGAAGAAAAGTTGATTTGCCCATAATAGTGATTTCAGTAGTCAGAGGGAGCAGCAACAACTCAGATTTTCACTATGCAAATTCCTTGGTTGGATGTAGAGGGTTTTGCAATAGCAGAATCGGCGTCAGGTGGAAGAGAAAAGCTCACAGCATAAGGGAAAATTTCTCTCAGGGAACTTCGAGTCTCAAAAGTTTGATTTTCCAAGCAGATCGACAGTAGCAGCTAGCAAATCTACGCACTCCAGGAGTAAGTGCAAATAGCAGATTCAACAGTTGAGCAGAGGAAGAGGGAGTTTTTCGTCCTTGTTTTTGAGTTTCGCAGATTTTGCAGCTTTGCAGAAATGGTCGTACGCGATTTACATAGAAGGTTGTGTGGTTAACCAAAATGCAGATCTGGGTAGCAGGTCGACTTCCTGTTGTCGGAGATAGTTGCCGAAGGAAGTACAAGTTATCCAGTGGAAGTTGCAAATCAAAGGCCTAGCAAAGGACTAGGCTTGAATAGGGATACTTGGGAACCAAATCCAGGAGGAGGAGTATGAGACTCCAGTGTGTCAAATGGCCAGGGTCCAGCGCAGTTCCAACAAGGAGATCAGTCAAATCAGTTCTGGATTGTTGCAGCAAGACCATCTGTTGGAAATACTGAGAGGGGGGCGAATCAGTATTTTCTTTCAATTGTTATTATTACCAGTTAAATTTTTCACAATTTAAACAGAAAAATGTATAAGTATAATTTTATTGAATAAAATAATAAATACAATATAAATGTGTTCTGAAGCTCCCTCTGCCGCTAACAAGTGCTCCCTCTACTGACCTCTGCACTGCTACAACAACTCCCTACATCTCACACCGTTGTACACCTCTTTGTGCCATCCTGCACTGGTGCAACACTCCCGTGCCTCTTGCACTGTTGCGCCCTGCTAGCCTCGCGCTGCCTAAGGACTCCTGCACTGTGGCACTCTCTGCCGCTTCATCCGCATCCATCTCTACCTACATCTGTCAGTCCTACTACTCCTCTTTGGAGCTCCTGTAGAAAGGTATAATCCAAGAGGTTGGGTACCTCAAGGATCCTACCCCTCATCGCCTGTAGTCCTCCCGACTACAGCTCGATGTCTCCCCACTTCTTCTCAAGTGGCACATGAGCACTCATGGCACAATTGTCACCCTCCTTGACTTCTTTCTCCGCCATTACTGGCACAGCCTTGGACTCAGAAGCCTCTCCCTTGTTCTTCTTCCTCGGACACTGGTTCGCAAAATGACCCAATTCCCCACTTGACCTTGGAGAGGTCCTTCTTCGTCATCTTCTCATGCTTTCCCAAAAATGCTAGAGTCGCATCCTCTTTTTCCTCCTTGATTCTGACCCCTTTGCTGCTACTCCTTGCCTTGGTCAGTCATCTGATCTCTTCTTGACGAAGAGTCACCCACAGTTCCTCCCAATCCAGAAGGCTCGTCCTACCCAGTATGCTCTAGACAAATACCTCCCAATCCTCTGAGAATGCGTTCAGTGCGATCCTCACCATCAATTCCTCATTCGGCATGGCCCCTATGGAAGTTAGCTAGTCACGGATCTCCTTCAATCGTCTGAGGTAGACATCTATCTGCTCTCCCTTCTACATCTGGTATGCCCTTAGCTGATTCTCCAGGAGCATCTTCCTCTACACAGAAGTATGTTGGTACAATATCTTCAAGGCGTCCCACATCTCCTTTGTCACTTCCTTCTTGGCAATATGTGGTACCAGATGATCCTTGACCCCATCAAGGATGATGCACTTAGCCTTAACCATTGCCTCCTCGTACCTTTCATTAGCTGTCGGGTCAACTAGGATAGATATCATTCTCGCGACGAAGCCCTTGATGCAATGTCTATCTAGAATGGACAAAATCCTGGCCTTTCAGACCACAAAATTGGATGCTCCGTCTAGCCTATCCTGATCTATCAGCCCATTCACGGCCATCTTGTTGCTCTTCTTTCGACTCCTCTGAGTCTTTCTACTTCCCTCCTGGAAGTCCTCTGATCGACTCCTGCTAAGTCTCTCAACTTCCCGTCTGGAAGTTCTCGATTCGACTCCCTCTCCAATCGTCACGTTGCCCCACTCCGATCGTCTGACACTGATCCGGATTCCTTGGCTAGAAATCTGCCTCGACAACAACTTCCTCCACCTTGGTCTTGCTCTGTTAGGTACTGTTCTGACCATAGTACCCCACCAGCTTTGCTCCGCAAACTGCACACAACCTCCTATGCCCTAGCAACTGAAGGATTGAGCCACTTGGCTCTGCGCAATCCCGACACCGACAAATCAGCGCCCTCAGCCAACTGCGTCAACCCTCCTGGCCTCTGCGTGAGCCTGGTTCTACCTCCCTCAGCCTCTGCGTTGGCCTCTCTCTGACCCAGACTGATGACGCAATCACTCTGCGTCACTCCTTCCTCTGTTGCCTTCTGCAAGGATCAGCTTTGTCACTCGAGATAGCTGAATCTGCTGCAAATGCTCTGCTAAGTTGATGCCTTCAGTTATCTTGTGATCTGCAACCACGCTCTGATACCATGTTGAATTTTCTAAGTCTATCTGTTAGAAAATTAATCTGTATTTTGCTGGTTTATTTCTTCTACTTGTTTAATTCGAACAAGTTATTTAATACATTTAAATATCGAAATAAACACAATACAGTCACAACATCTACATATTATCAACTGAAAGAAAACAAGCAGACAAGTGACACCGTTATTTTTGGACAAATGTCCCCGGAAAAACCCAATGCTGGAAAACCGGTGCATCTATTGTTAAGTTTAGGTATGTTTTATGCTTAGAGCAATTTATTTCAATTTTCACAGTTAGCTCAATATCTTTAGCAATCACATCAGCATTAAAGTAAACTACAGATAGAACATAAACATAAATCGCAGAAGACAAGCCAAGACAAGAGGACACAAGATGTGGCACTAGCCAGGGACAAACCCCAATGTGGGGAAACCCTTGATCAATTCTTCTTATATGTTCTTCAATAGTTCAATAGAGAGAGATAATACATTTACAATAGAAGTCAATACTTCGACTAATATATTATCTCTACATGAGATCACTTGAGGACATGCTGCTTCAACTGATTCTCCAAGGTGACTCATTAACCTATCATGTGCTGCATCTCGTCCATATGCTGCACCTCACCGTGTTGCACCATGCTACACCCATCATCACAATACTGGACCTCATACTGTTGTTGTCCCAGTGTTTACCTAGTGCCACGGCTGCACCATGCTATGCCTATGTGCTTGCTGCACCATTGTTGCTTTGTGTCCTAGCTGCATCAAGTACTATATTGTTGTCTCATACAACACTCTACTTGCAGTTGTCCATGCTTTACCATGTTGCTGCTGTCTATGATTCGTCATGCTTGCAGCTGTCCCATGTTGCATCATGTTTTACCATGCATGCTATAATACCTCATCATTACCATGTTGTCCCATTGCAGCACCTATGTCTAGCAATATTGATCATATGTATTGTTGCCCATTGTTGTTATGACTGTGTTCAAGTTAGGGCTACCACACAGTCAGGAGATAAGTCCTTTTAGGACTACAGTTTATCTTGAAGAGCTTTTTCCCTCATGCCACGATACCCTTTGAAGGTGTTGTCCACCTTTGACAGTCCTTCACACAACCTCAGCTGTGTGCTCTGGCTTGCAACCTAGCACAACAGCTAGTTGTAGCACTCTGCCTTCCCAAATGATACACAAACAACAACGTTTCTTTCCTCATGAATTCGGGCAAGCTGACAACACTTACCTGCACTCAAACGCATACATATACAACCCTAAATCTCTCCTCCTTGTGACTGCGGCTTCCCTGTCTTGCTGTTGTCCATGCCCACATTGCTTCATGCTATGATAAGGTCCCTTCTGTTGTGGATGAAGTCCTTCTTATGCTGCGGCTAAGGCCTTGACCCAGGGCTCTTCTTGACAATAGTTTAGGGCTTCTTCTTGACAGTGGTTTAGAGCTCCCATTAGCTACGCTTAAGGGCCTTCCCTTTGTTGCAGTTAGAGCTCCCTTTGCTGCGGATTAGAGCCTTCTCTTTGCTACTGATTAGGGCTCCCTTTGCTGTGGATTAGAGCCTTCCCTTTGCTGCGAATTAGGGCTCCCTTTGTTGTGGATTAGAGACTTCCCTTTGTTGCGGATTAGGACTCCCTTTGTTGTGCATTAGAACTCCTATTGACTACAGCTAGGGCTTCTTAGAGCTGCGGCCAGATCTCCTCCAAGACAGTGGCTAGGGCTCTCCTAGATCACTGCGTCTAGGGCTCTTTTAGATGACCCTCTCCACTGCGTCTTCCTTGACACAAGACAAACCCAAAACAAGTGGAGAGAGGGAGATCATGAGAGTTGTGTTCTCAAATGATTCAAGGCACCTTTATTTATACAAAAACGTGGAGCACACGAGGGGTTTATTTGGTTGCTAGTCGACCTTGATGAATTGTCCCATAAAACAAATAAATTCATATCTCCATGAATACTTATCGAAATCGGATGATCTTTAGATCAATCCTACACCTCTCGATGAGAGGGATCCAAGAAAAATATCAACTGCCATTAATAAGATGACCCACATGGAGTTTGGCCCTAGTTGCCAATTTTAACACTCCCTCTCAACTAGGGAGGACTGCATCCGCTGATCTATATGTCTAACTGTACTATCTCTGCCATCAGTGCCCTGCACTGTTCTTCTCTGCTTAGTTCTATTCTATTGAGCTCTACTCAGGTATGCCCTACTGAGCTCTACTATGCTCTGCTTAGTTCTGCTCTGCTGAACCATGAAGAAGAAGAATTAATCGAGAATGTCCCATACCATTCTCTACTGACCCGAAGTCAGTTTCATCTGAAGAGAGTGTGTCATATCACTCTTACTGACCCAAAGTCAGTTTTATTGATCCCAGATCAATATCACAAGAGAGTGTCTCAAACCACTCATACTGATCCTAGATCAGTTTCATTGACCCCAGATGAATGGAGGTCATCCTAGCATAGGGAGTGCGATAGATACAACGATGCGTCCATCGATAATACTACTATGGTCCCTGTTGACCCTGCCGCCTACACCTACCTACAAGTCAGTGAAAAAAGCCTTCAACCCCACAAGTTGTGGTTGGTGGCAGGGAACTCAGAGAAGGGGTTGTCACGCTAATCCCGACTCTCTTCGTTTGAGCTATCTCCTAGGTTAGCAAAGGGGAGTGGTCCCTAATGAGAGGTTAAGTTAAAATATGTGAGTTTCTAGGAGAGTGTTATAGTGAAAATGGATTACTTTTAAGGATTTATGAGCAAATATGAAGTGAGCAACTTGAAATAACAATGCCAATCATTAATATAATTAAAAACCATAAAACCAGTGCCTTATAAGGAATTTGCTCAAAGTAAAATGCAATGCTCTCAAAACAAAGTAACCCTGAAATGTAAATAAGAATTAATAGCACAAGATATGTAAAATACAAAATGCTTTTGAAATAATCAACTTTATAAATCAAAACATGTGAAACATATCTTGCCAAAACCCAAAAATCAGTAATTAACTTGGAACTGTAAAAGAAAGGAAGTGTTAAACCAAGACATCAATATGCAATTGGACTTGAAACATGAAAAGAAAACACTTGTTTGAAATGATTATAATACTTGCTTTTGGAATAGACTTTGCATATAAAAAATCAAACCATCAAGAGACAAGTAAAGTAAATGTAATGGAAAGTGTTCTTGGTTAATTTTATTAATTAGCTCTACAACAAGATTACAATTTAACTATTCATTCCTCAGACCTCACCCTCGCCCAATGATTAAGATCTCATAGTGAGGAGTCAATAGAAGAGTAGAGGATCCTTAAGATGTCTACTTCAGCCAACTTATGTTGGGGGTAAAATTTTAATGAGGCCTAGGGCCTTCTTATACTAAAATGCCTAGGTGAAATGAAAATTGTGTTAATTTCCCAAATTAAAATAATGATACATGCAAATGCTTCAAAGAGATTGATTTGCAATGCTTGAGAATGAAATAGCATTCAACATAAGTTGCAATTATAACTTCAACTGGAGGAATAAAATTAGCTTACAAATGTTGCATGTGTTTCATCAATAAATTAAAATGACACAAGTAATTTGCTTGAAAGTAAAATTTGTTTCAAATAGACAATGACAATAAATTGCTCCAATATTCAAGATAACAATGTAGCATAAAATTCAAACATGTATTCAAGTGCTCATGAAACAATTTACCAAGGTAAATGGAAACAAATCAAATTTTGTTAAGAATATAACATGCTTGCATGTAAAGGATGAATTTCCCAAAGTAAAGTGTAAGCTTGTAGCTCCAAGTAACAATGAGAAAGAAAATGCAAAGCTCAAATGAAATTGCAACAAACTTTAACTTAATGAAATGTGATAGTGAAGTTGTGTTAATTCCCAATTAAAGCATGCATGTAAGTGAATGAAGTATGAAATCTTAAACCATGCAAATGTCAATCCACCCAAGAGAAGCCTTCCCCTAAATGGGGAGATAGGATACCATGGGAGATATCCCAAGCTCCCACAAGCAAGTTAGATCTTTTATTAATATTACAATGAGAAGAGGGCCCTTCAAAGTTCTCAACTATACTTCCAAGAGAATCCTCACAATAATTGCTTGAAACTTGGACACTAGACCTCCTTTCTTGAGAAAGTAGTGACAAGATCTTACAAAACTTATGCAAGGGAAACAAGGTGTGAGTTTCCTCCAAATGCCCGGGCTTAAAGAGGAAAATGGGTAGCCCTCTAGTGAACTCAACTTGGTCAAAATAAGCCTCAAAAAGGCTCACGACAACCTTGGAAATCGAACCCCCAACACTTGCCAAAGGTCCTGTAAACACTTGTTAGATGTTGCGGGAAGTTTCTCTTCAAAATCTGCCACACAAGAGTTAGCAAACAACCCAAACAATGGCTGCAAAATAAGTGAAGTATTAATGGAAAAATCAGCAAGATAAAATGTCTATGTACAATTATAATTTACAAAACGCTAAGCTAAAGAGTGAGAGTAAACTCTCGTCTTTACTTAGCCATCTTCAAGCTCTTAGATAGCAAATGAAAGAAAGAAGTACAATGTTTTTTTTAAAAGAGATTTAAATTTAGAAGTTCTCGGCTTGTGTACAAGCTATGTGTCGAAATCCCTGCAAAACCACTTTGTAAGATAAGACTATGAAGGTTCAAAGAACAAATGAGAGCTCCTTTAAGAATGTATTGATCAGGTGCTCATGTCCCAAGTGTCGTAAAATGCTCAAAAATTTAAGTGCTCGGAACTGCTTCAAACTTGAACGACTGGAAAGAGCTCGTCCTCCTGATTCCAGAATTCAAAATTTCAATGTTATTGGGCAATTTTTTTTTTAGCATAACTTCCTCATTGAGAGACCATTTTTCGAACCGTTTGCAGCGCTGGAATCAGGAGGACGAGCTCTTTCCAGTCGTTCAAATTTGAACCAGTTCTGAGCACTTTCATTTTTGAGCATTTTACGACACTTGGGACATGAGCACCTGATCACACCTCCCCATTGGGAAGCTTTTGGACCCCAAAAGCCTTCAACTACCTGTTAAAGAGGTGAGGGTATAGCTCCCTCACTCTGTCCACCTCCATCCACTTTGCCTTGTTCGGTTTGCTGCCTTTCAAACCAACCCGAACATAATCTACATTGCCCCTCCTTGAAGTGTTGTTTAGCCTTCTGTCAAGGATTGTATCTTCTTTCAGCTCATCTAAGAATTCTGGCGAGAAATTTTCTATAGATGGCAGCTGAACAGCACTTCAAGGAGGGGCAATGTAGAATATGTTCGGGTTGGTTTCAAAGGCAGCAAACCGAACAAGGCAAAGTGGATGGAGGTGGACAGAGTAGTTGAAAGCTTTTGAGGTCCAAAAGCTTCCCAATGGGGAGGCGTGATCAGGTGCTCATGTCCCAAGTGTCGTAAAATGCTCAAAAATGAAAATGCTCAGAACTGGTTCAAACTTGAACGAGTGGAAAGAGCTCGTCCTCCTGATTCCGGCACTGCAAACGGTTCGAAAAATGGTCTCCGTATGAGGAAGTTATGCCAAAAAGAAAAATTGCCCAATAACATTGAAATTTTGAATTTTTTTTCCAAAAAAAAATAAATTGAAATAGAATATTCTTGGAATATTCCAGAGAATATTCCTTTTCGGGCAGTGAATGGCAGGCTGCCAAATGGCAGGCCCGGAGGCCACCACGTGGCCCAAGATGACGTCATCATATCTATATTTAGCACATATATAAAACTTTTGGTGTTGGTAAGTCTTGAACACGGAACCTCTCTTGCATCAATGGACAGTCTTACCGTTAGGCCAGCACTGCAGGTCTTAATATGGAGGCGGCAAAGAATTTGTTTAAAAGTTTGAATTGTGTTGAGGCGGGGCCCGAAGGGGGCCAGCCCCCCCACGTAATATGACCACCGCCCGGAACCGCAGGCTTAACTCCTAACCGCGCGCCCAAATTCAAAAGGTCACTGCTGAGGTGTTCACATATGCAAGAAATCTGGAGGATAAGACTCCGTTTTATCAACCGTTCATTAAAAGGCATGGCGCGGAATCCGATGGAGAACCTAACCACTGCCGAACTTCGTTCACATGCTTTAAATCAATGGATAACTGGCAGTTAATGTGCGGTTAGATTGGCGGATTTTTTGGCGAACTGCCAAATTTGGGCGGTCCCGCCATAATTGGCGGCGCTAACTGAACTTCAACTACAGTTAGCTGGAGTGATTCTAGGCCTAATTGGGGGAAAACTTCAATGAGCCATAACTTTGGCTAGGGAAGTCCTTTTTGGACAATTTTTTTTTTTTTTTTGACTATTCAGATGATTTTGAAGCCATTGGCACAGGTTAGAGAGCAATCAGAGGTTGTTTGCAGGTGTTTTTGCTCCGTGGAAGTTCTAGGAGCCACCAGGGCCCAGTATTGTGGGAGTTGTACAGGGTTGCAGGTACCCATTAGAGGAGAACCAGTGGTCATTCCTGACTGATTTGAGTGTTCTGAATCCAGTTTTACAGTCTATTTCGTCTGTTGAGGCTTTTATTCAACTATATATTCATTTTGAGCTTTTAATCAAAATGAGGACATGCCCATTTGGAGCCTTGGACCAAGCAGATGTAGCCCGGGAGGGGTGAACTGCTTTATCAACTTCTTTTGCATCTGTGGTTGAGTTGTTTTGCAAAACAAATTCGTTTTAGTGTATTAAACAATAAAAGGAAATAATTCTACTATACTTAAATGGGTCATGAACAGCTGAAAATTTCATTTGTTTTTAAATGCAAAGACATGTACATCTTTTAAACATGTATACCTTGCAAAGCATTTACAGTAGTTTCAATTTCAGATCATGTATCAAGAGTGGGTTGGTCTCTCCAAAGACTTCCCGTCACGCTTGATTCCGTAATCCCAACAAGATGTTCCCTCTACAAAACTTCAATCAATAATTAGTTCCATATAGATTTAGCAATAAACAATGATAAGAAACTCCAGAGATTTATCTGCAACCAACTAAAGCATTCTATACCTAGAGCATACTTCTAAATCAAATGTCAATGCAAGATAGCTCTATATTAACAAATCTACAAGAGCATATGGAAGCAAATTAGATCAAAGCATGAGTAAAAGGAATTATATCAATGCTCAACAATTCATCACACTCGAAAAGGAGGAACACCTCATGAATGAAACCCCAAAGTCTTTATTGATATTTTCGAAAGTGTGCAAGGCAGCAACGCTTCCGCAAGCACAATAGCTAGTAACAATAATATACAATGTGAGAGCCCATGGCTCTATTATACAGAGAGTTGTGAGCAAATCCCAATGCAAAATGACAATGACAAATGGAATTGGGTGACAATCCCAAAGAGAAATTCGAATTTGTTGAATGGAGCTCCAATGCCAAGTGTAAAAATCGAATTCTGGCTGGTGGACATCATTTTCTACTTCTCTTATGTGCCAAATTCGAATTTTATGGTCGAATGACAAGTGTATATGGATGGTAACCCATGTGGGGACAATTTCCCACAAAAATCTCCACCAAATATTCTCCCAAATCGTTCCAAATGTGCATTAACTTCACAAATTCGAATTTCCAAACAGTTTTTTCATTTAATGTCAGAAATTCGATTTTATTTGAGCACATGTCCTTTTCTTGAATTTAGGAGTCCACATCACCTTGGGACTTCACTTTAACTCCCCCATAATTTTCCACCTCATTACCACAACATTTAGCATGTGTGGATATTTATTTTTCTCCATTTATTTAATTTCTGACTTAATTAATTGTCAGATTTCCCACTTAACTTAGGAAAAGTGGGTTTTGAGGGTCCAAAACACATTATTAACCCCTCAACGTGTGTCATAGTATAAAGTTGAGGGTGAGAGGTGTAATTTTGATTACTCATACCCCATGCAACTTCTCTAGACTACACTTATTACAATTTCAATACAATTTTATTTGCAATTTTTGACTTGCGGGAAATCTAAGAAATTAAAAAATGACTACCTAGACCTAACCAAATTCCACGAAAATTTTTGTGTGATCTAGTATGGTAATATATATCGACTCTAAACACTAAGATGTGTTAGGGGCTCAACCTTCAAACCGTCACCCCAGCTTTGGGGTAAAACGTGAGTAAAAAAACCTAGAAAATTATCCACCTCTGAAAGAAAAGGGATAATTAACCAGACAAAAAAAACTCCAAGGTGTACTCGTTTGTTGATTGAGTCCCAACATCCTAAGCCTATTACAGACTTAAAACTCATCATTACTAGTATCACTTATTACAATTCCCCATAGGGCGTGGAATCTGGGTACAAGAAAGATGATGAGAAGATAGAAATAGAGTTAAAAAACTCTGTTGACTGACGATATCTGATGTTACAAGTGTCATCTGGATCATCCTTGGCCATGGAGTCTTCATATAATCATCAGGTGCCACTCCAGTGGTCAACATTTAGCTCCATATGGGGATGCATGCTAGATATGAAGTGATAGTGTGCAAGAACCTGGAATCTGCATCCACCGACAAAAGACATATATCAGCAGTATCCATTCAAAATATCATGAAAATAAATCAAATACAGAAACGAAGAAATGAAAATTTATTCTAAGAGCATAAATGACAATTTATTCATGAAATAAAACTAACTACACAAAAATGACACGAGATAGGGTTTGAAATATGATACAAAAAGATGCCCCATGGCATCAAATATTTTCTTTGTAGAACAATTTGAGCAGTTGGCCGTTCACAGGTAACTCGAGTGGTTTTCCATCCAAAGTGCTCAAATGGTAGGAATTTTGTCCAGCTGCTTCCCGGATAATGTATGGTCCAAGCCACAAATTGTCAAACTTACCATGCTTTCTTGGCTTTTCATTCCTGCGATCCCATAGCAAAACCATATCATTGTTAGAGAACATTCTATTCCTAGATGATTTGTCAAAATTTCTTTTTACCTTAGATTGATTTTTACAACAATGCTCAGAGGCTCTTCTTCTAGTGTCATCCAATTCCACAATTTGGTCAATCCTACATTGCACAATATTTTTATCAGATGTAAAACTTTGTAGCAATTAGTAAGCTGGTAACCTCAAATGCATAGGAAGGGTAACATCCAAGCCATAAACTAACTCAAAGGGACTCTTCCCAGTAGAACTCTTCTTTGTAATCCTATCAACCCACAAAGCATATTTAATTTTACTATCCCATGCCCGTTTGTTATCCCCTACTATCTTCTTGATTATGGTTATCAAATTCTTATTACTAGACTCTGCTAAGCCATTACCTTGAGGATAGTAGTTTGATGAACGGGATAAAGCAATGCCATACTTAAAGCAAAATGACGAGAACTCAGCAGAGCTAAAAGCCTTGGCATGTCGGTGGTTATTTTGGCAGGGACACCAAAACGAGTGATAATCTTATCTTCAAGAAAAACTATCACTACTTTTTCGGTGGCGTGTTTTGTAGGGATGGCCTCTACCCATTTAGTAAAATAATCAGTGGCAGTTATAATCCATGAGTAGCCATTACTCGGATTTTCATTAAATTTCCCTATAAAATCTAGCCCCCAATGTTGAAAGGGAGCCTCCACGACCATAGGCTGAAGAGGCAAAGAGGCTAACTCATGTTTGCCAGTGAATAGTTGACAAGCTTGGCAACCTCTAACATACTTGTGCACATCAGCAAAAATACAAGGCCAAAAATAACCAGCCCTCAAGATTTTGTGGGTAGTAGTCTTAGCAGCATAATGCCCTCCACAAAATCCTAAATGAAACTCAAATAGAAGCTTTTTGGCTTCAACTTCATCAACACACCTAAGTATTACCCCCTCCGGATTTCTCCAACCCAGAGCATCCTTCATAATGCAATATTTAGTTGCTCTAAGCCTTAATGCTCTTCTCTTATGGCCAACTAAATGGTTAGGACATGACAAATTTTGCAAATAATAAATAATGTCTTTATACCATTCAAGTTGACCCAATTTTTGAAGTTCTGATGAAGTTAATTCCAAATCATTTTGACAAATCAGTCCTATCACTTTCTCATTTCCTTCAGTCAAGATTTTGGCCAATCCCTAGCCTTTCACAAGCTTGGTAGGTCTAATATCCAAATCGTACTCCTGAATCTTCGAAACCCACCTAGCTCAAGTTCCTAAGCAATCAACTTGGACTAAAATATCCTTTACAGCAAAGTGGGGAACAAATGCAATTATCCTAGAATACCCCACATAAACTCTGAACTGTTTAAGAGACTTGACTAAAGCATAAGCTTGCTTCTCCATGGTGCTATACTTCAACTCAGACCCTTGGAGGGACCTACTCATAAAAGCAATAGGTTGCTCATGCCCTTCATTATTCTTTTGGAGCAATACCCCAGCAATAGTATCTTTGGATGCAAAAGAGAAAAACAAAAACTCCTTTGAATAATCAGGGCTTATTAGAACAGGTGCTTTGACAATAGAATCCTTCATTTCCCGAAAACCTTTTCTACCCTCATTTCCCCAAACAAACTTAACATCTTTCTTTAAGAGGTTTTGGATGGGTTTGACAATCTCAGCATAATTTGGAATGAA
Organism: Pinus taeda; assembly: GCA_000404065.3. Lineage (NCBI taxonomy): Eukaryota > Viridiplantae > Streptophyta > Pinopsida > Pinales > Pinaceae > Pinus > Pinus taeda. Next base: position 58,130 of record APFE031570829.1, read on the forward strand.
CCTTCTAAGAAAATTAATCTTTCCTAAGAAGGATTGAAGGGTTTTAATATTGAGGAAAAGGAATCTTTTGAATAGTCTCAACTCTTTTAGGGTCAATCTTGATCCCATCCTTTGAAATGATGTGACCAAGAAACTTCCCTTCAGTCACTCCAAAAATAGATCTAGCAGGATTTAAGGATATTCCATACTCTCTACACCTATCAAAAATTTGCCTTAGGTGGCTTATATGGGAAATTCCATTTTTAGAAAAAACAGTTAAATCATCTTGATAGATCTCAAGAAATTTCCCAATTAAACCCTTAAAGGCACAGTCCATAGCCCTTTGAAAAGTTGTTCCAGCATTTGTTAATCCAAAAGGCATCCTCAAATATTCTAAAGTACCCCATGGTGTGGTGAATGTTGTCTTATGTCTATCCTCCTTCACCAAGACTTGGTTGTATCCCGAAAATCCATCTAACAAAGACATCATTCCAGATCTTGTTACCCCTTGCAATAATGTTTCCATATTAGGTAAAGGGTAATTATCTTTTTTACATGCTAAATTAAGATTTCGAAAGTCTACACATAGCCTGATTGATCCATTCTTCTTCCTCACAATAACCAAGTTTGAACACCATGTGGAATGCCTAGCGTGAGCAATAATACCAGCCTGAAGCATCTTTTGCAATTCCTTTTGTACCAAGGGAGCTAACTTAGGATTGATTTGCCTAAGTTTCTACCTAAAGGGTTTGGCATTTTCATCCTTAAGAAGGATAGTATGTTCCATAACATCTTCCATATAACCTTTCAACTCATCATATGAAAAAGCCAAAACATCACTATATTCATGAAGTAAATTTATCAAATTCTTCCTTTCTTGCTCATTGGTACCCTTGCCTATTTTAATAACCTTTGGGTCATGAGGGGTACCAATATTCACTTCAATGAATTCCCCTGGGCCAATTTTCTTATCATCTTTTCCCTATGATGCATCATGTCTGTCAAACACTTGCTCCAAGGCTACACTTTCCCTAGGAGTAGGATTTGTCACCACATTACACTCCTCATAATCACATGCTTCCTCTTTGTAGCCAGCCTTAAATTCAGAAGATTCCTCCATGTTATTTAAAAAACGAACCACCTGGCTTTCATCATTAAAGATTTTCCAATGCTCTAGATTATCAAGAACTTATGGCCTAAAGATAATTTCCATCTTAATTTTATCATCCACCAAGTTCTCTCCAAGCTGTAATGTAGACGCAGCGATAGCCAGCTCATCAGCTTGTTTATTTCCTTCCCTAGGAATTGCTTGAAGGTCTAATGCATCAAAATATTCCATATTATCCCACACAGCATTTCGATACTTCTTTAATCTATCATTCTTGCATGCAAATTGATTCTTAGTTTGAAGAATGACTAGATCAGAATCCCCCTTGATACTAGGCAACTTTATCCTCAAGTCTTTTGCCAACTCAAGACCCAACAATAGAGCCTCATACTCTGCTACATTGTTTGTTGCATCGAATTCCAATCTATAGGAAAACTTGAATATGTGACCAAGAGGGGAGGTAAGGACAATTCCAGCACCCTTACCATACCTAGAATGGGCACCATCAAAATTCATGTGCCAAACTCCACCTTTCTTACAATCAACCTCCTTCACCAAAGGAGGAAAAGAATTAGCCAGGATAGCATAGTTTCCCATGTTATCAGATTCATACACAATTTCATTATGGAGCTCCTTGGGATTTTCCATATAAAACTTTCTCTCCAATTCCCTATCCAATCTAACCATGATGCCCTCACTATTAGGGATGGTAGCATAACTTAAATCCATTTGCAAACTACCCCCAATATCAGCTCCCCACTTTCTAGACAATAACATCCCCCAAGCATCAGGAACATCAATCACCACAATATCCATGGTGATCATAATGTCAAGATGTACAGCTAAGTGGACTTGAAGATCTTTTATCAAACCACACACTTCAATGATTTTTGAATCCATTGCACAAATGTTGTGGTAGGGTCTAGAAATCCTCAAATTTAACTGATTCATGACTTTCTTAGTCATGACACAAGATGATGCCCCAGAGTCAAACATGAAATTATGTAAAAGCATTCCATTGACCAAAATAGTGTTAAAATTTCTGTTTTCCCGCCCCGGTTTTCAGTTTCTCCTTATTTCTCCCATGTAGTTAAATTCCCTTTCCCATAACCATACATTCAACAAGCTGGAAAAAATAAATTTTGCTGAAAACACAAATTCTGGAAAATTTACAGAATGCTGGAAATTGCAGAAATAAAAATCAGCAGTAATAAACAGCCATTAAAACACATTAAAACACTGATATTTTTGGTCAACGTGACCCTGGAAAAACCCCCTACAACTCTTGGGGAAAACCAGTTTGAGAGCTCTTCTTTATTTCTGAAAAATGTCTTTTTACAGCAAGAAAATTTCAGCAAAAAATTACAGCAAAATAATTTTTTCAGCAAGCAAACTTATCCATTTTCAGTCCAACGAACCACCTGGAAACTTCTCAGTTTTCAGCAAAAAATCAGCTTTTTTTTTGCTTGTTCTTGCTGTTGTTCTGCTTGTCTTTCTGCTGTTCTAATTTTGCTGAAGAGCTGCCTGGTATGTGTGTCAAACTGCTGCCTCTTTCTCCTTCTTGTCCAGAAATCTCCCTTGCTCTCTTGCTCTCCTTCTCTCAATCTGCTCATGAAAGAATTGAATCGAATGTGATCTTTTCCTCCTTTTCCTCCCTTAATATAACTCCAAATGACTTTTGGGTGATCCAAGTGACTTTCGGGTGATCCCTAAATCCAATGGCTGAAATAGATTTAGATCAATGGCTGAGATTAAATGCTCATTTAAATCTCACTTTCTATTTTTTAATTCACTCACTTTAATAAAAACCCACTTAGTCATTTATTTCCAAAATCACTTTTCCTTTCTAATTTTACATTAACTTTATTAAAGTCACGTTAAAATTAGACTTTAGTAACTTTATCACTTAAAGTCACTTTTAAATTAGATTTTAACTTTATAAAAAATTATAAAGTCACTTTAGGAGAAAAATTAAAATCTTTTGGACACTTTTCGCTAGGCCAAAGATCAAAGCCTAAGGGAACCACCTGTCCTCCGGTACCAAATTTCAACATCTTGTAGAAAATTCATCACTTAAATTACACATTCATTGCAATGGAAACAGATCATTATTTGTCCCTTGCAAGTTGGTGAATTTGTGCAAGAATAAGGTTGCATAGGAAAATTTAACTCTTTCAATTTGTGCCTCCATTTATAATAGAAAAATCTCAATGCAGATTTGAGTTCGAGTTGGTGGCAACACGTAGGTTTACAGTTGCAAGTGAAGATGAAGGAGATGATGCACTTTTGTCAAATTTTGATGTAGTTGAAATTTGAACTCATGATCCAAGATAAGCTTTTGTGTTGAAATTTCTAGGTCTAACACGTTAGAAATCCCTACTGCATTATTTGGTTTAATTTCTCCTACTTGTTCATTCCATTAACAAGTTATTTATAAATATAAATACTAAAATAAACACAAATGCAACCTTAACTCTGGTTTAATTTCTCCTACTTGTTCATTCCATTAACAAGTTATTTATAAATATAAATACTAAATAAACACAAATGCAACCTTAACTCATACAAATCAGCGGCTGAAATAACCGAGACAAACACATAAGGGACACCGTTATTTTTGGACAATCGTCCCCGGAAATACCCAATACGGGAAAACCGGTGCAGCATATATGAGGGTTTTATTATTATGCAATTTTTGAATACAACTAGAGTGCTAGAAATGGCTCACCCAACAGAGAATGCCCTCGACAGTAGTACCTCTCTTCGGAGACAGATATTTTGGCTGATCAATAACTGGATGAATGATCCCACAACAACTACGACAGCGCCTTAGTTGGACAATGAAAGCTGCTCCAAGCTTCTCTACTGCTCTGCGTCACTCTGGAGGGACTGCGTCACCCTTCCCAGCTCACCAGCACTCAGTCTGTCCCACGAAAAATCTCCTGGCGCTGCCTCTTGGCCCTCCGTCAGCTCTGCTGGCCTCTGCGCAACTACTAAAGCCTTTGCGTCAACTATTAGACTCTCTACATCTCCCATGCTGGCCTCTTCAACCTCTGTGTAGCTCCCAACTGCCTCTGTGTCAGCCTCTCTAGGCTCTAGCCTGTCTCTCTGGCACTATCTTCGTTTCTTTGCTATGTATTCTCGACCTCGTGCTAAACTCCCCCTCGCTGCAACAGGTCACTAACTCGATTCTCTCAGCAAAACCCTGCTCCAGAAAATCGAACTGATTGATCAATCTTGGTGTATCTCCAACTGACCCTCAAGCCTCCTCTTATATTTTTCCTGTTGAGTCTTCAATGACCGAGATTAAGTCCCTAATCAATAGCTAAGATTATATTTGGCTTGATCCATGTCATTTAGAACATTCTCACCCAGTTTTATATTAATACCCATTAATATTTTAATTTTCCTAAGCTTAGACTTATGAACCCCATTAAAAATTATTAATTATTTTAATATCTCTCCAATTAGGTGGAATTTCCCCAAACCATTTTTGGGTCTTGGAGATATTATGTGCCTTAGTCTCTCCACCAATTTTCATGGCTAGAGTACATCTAATGCTACCACAAATCAACACTCCTTCTTAGTGAGGAATGTGCTCTAGCAATGTTTCACCATGGAAACATCACATTGATCCTCCACACTGGTACCTGTGTTGATGCTTGGCTTGCTGCCTCACATCAAATGCACTACTGCTTCTTGTAATACTGCCCATGACACTGCCACTGCCACTGTCACATCTGTACTGCAGCTCCCTCTCAATGTGCTGCCCATGCTGCTCCTAGGACTGCCACTGCTAACTGTTGCACTGCAACTCAGTTACCAAGAAGTAGGTCACTGACTTCTCCCAAACACTGACATCCCAATCAGTCTGGAAGCCACGTGAAGGTGAGGCTGCCTCTGCTGCTATCCTGTGCTCCCTCTGCTGCCACTGTGTTGCTGCATACAACTCTGTGTCTCTTGCACTGCTGTCCACTGTGCTGTCTCAGATTTCTGCACCCAAGCACTGCCTTGCTGCTCCACTACACTTTGCTCCACTCGACATTTGTCATTTTGCTACTGTCTTTAAGGGCTCCTGTAGCCGGATATGATCCAAGAGTTTGGGCACCTCAAGGATCCTGCCCCTAGTTTGTAGTCCTCCTGACTACAACTCGATGTCTCCCCACCTCTTCTCTAGAGGTGCATGAGCACTCATGGCACATTCGTCATCAGTCTTGACATCTTTCTCTGCCTTAGCTGGAGCTATCTTTGAATCAGAAGGCTCTCCCTTGTTTTTCTTCCTGGGACGCTAGGATGCATAATTTCCTAGCTCCCCACAATGGAAGCAGTTCACCTTGGAGATATCCTTCTTCTTCCTCTTCCCTTACTGTCCCGCATATGTTAGAGCCGCATCCTCCTCCTCTTTCTTGATTCGACTTCCCTTTCCACTACTCCCCGCCTTGGTCAATCTCTTGATTTCTTCTTGGCTAAGAGCTACACACATCTCCTCCCAACCTGGAAGAGTAGCCCTGCCCAAAATACTTTGGAAAAATGTCTCCCACTCCTCGGAGACTGTATTCAGGGCGGTCCTCACCATGAACTCTGGATCAGGTGTTAGACCCCAGGAAGGTAAGTTGGTCACGAATCTCTTGCAATCTGAGAAGGAATGGATCTATCTACTCCCTTCTGCATCTAATACGACCACAACTGATTCTCCAATAGTATCTTCCGTTGCACGGAAGTGCCCTAATACAAGGTTGTCAAAGTATCCCACATCTCCTTTGCTATGTTCTTTTTAGCAATATGTGGTATGACATGATCTTTGACCCGTTTAGGATCATGCACTTCGCCCTCGCCATTGCATCCTCATACTTCTCATTCTCAGCTGGGTCGACTTGGGATAACCATGATTCTCAAGGCAAAGTCCTTGATGTGATGTCGATCTAGGATTGCCAGGATCCTTGCCTTCTAGATGACAAAGTTGGAAGCCCCATCCAACCTATCTTGATCCCTTAGTCCATTCACTGCCATTTCAACTCCTCTTCTGGACTCCCTATTAGTCCTGATTTCCCTGCTGGAAATCCTCCCGCCAAATGTTGAACCGCTCCTGTCCAATCCTCCTTGCAACTGCAACTCGGATCTGGATTTCTTGGCTGGAAATCCGTCAAGGTAGCGACTCCCTCTACCTTGGTTCTGTTCCCTTAGGTACTGTTATGCATCGACAAAAACAACACCCCACCAACTTTTCAATCACAATCTGCCTACAACTCTCCAAGCCCCGACAACTGAAGAAACTGAGCATTTTAGGCTCTGCGCAATCCGGGCAATTGCAGAGTATGCTCCTCCTGGACACAATGTCGATCCTTCTTGGTTGAGAAAAATGATTGGGCAATGTGTACGTCAGATCTGCCCCTCTCTGCCTCTGCACTAACCCTCCTCCTGGCTCGAAATGATGCCTGCGTCACTTCTTCTCTGTTGCTTCTGCTATGGAACAACGCTGTCTCTCGTGACAACTGCTACTGCTACAAATTCTTTAGATTACTGCTGGTGCCTTCAGTTCTCCTGTGATTTGCAATGCTCTGATACCATGTTGAAATTTCAGGTCCTGTTGCTCCTTTAAGGTGAATGTGCTCCAGTTTAAACTTTCAAGGGGAAGTAAAGTTAGTAAACTAACCAACTCAAGTTGATTCACTGTAAAATTTAAATATGCTAGCTTGGTGCAAAGGATTCAAGATTGCACACTGTAATGCTTGATTTTGAGGTCAAATTAATAATCTTATCTATTGTTTTTAGGATTGTTATGGGGGTGGGTGGGGTTCCTAAACCTTAATTGTTAACCTTTTATGCAATAATCTTATGGTTCCACGTTGCTGTTAACAAAACTAATGTTATTTTGATGTTCTATTTATATTTTCTGGTGTATTGTATTGATTGCCTGCACTTGGTATGGGGAATCACTTAGACTAGCCAACTGTAAACATTTAACAAACAAATACGGGAAATGTGTTAAACTAGGCATCCCAAAAGGACTTCCTAGGTTTCCTGTTGTTGCTATGTCAAGCCATGGTAGTCATTCACAAGTTTGTTGAGTTAGATTCACTAGGAATTGAACTGATGATGATCTCTAGATATTCCATAGTGAAACATAAATACTCTTATTTGTTACTTTAATAACCAACCATTGATGATATGCAAAATCAGATTTTCATCACCACCCACTCATGATATTATGCAAGATCAGACCTGTGGTTTTGCATTTGCCTTTGATACATATAATTTGCATTCCTTATGGTAGCCACATGCTATTCATTTTTTCTCCATGTTTTTAACAGTCTTAGAAGTTTGCTGTTGAGGAAATTTTCTTAAATTCAACAATTACTCTATTTTAAATGCAGGATTATGGATAACGACAGAGTTAGGAAGATTGCAGGTTTCTCCTGGTGAAATAGTTGTGTTGCAACAAGGTTTCCGGTATTCCATTGATTTACCAGATGGTCCTTCTCGAGGGTACGTTGTAGAGGTTTTCAGTGGCCATTTCCAGCTTCCCGATCTTGGTCCAATCGGTATGTAATTTTATCAAATCCAAATATTGTCCATGCTTTTGCTGCATTACAGTTGTAAACATATGGTGATGTTTTTAGGCTTTTTTCTATCATTCAAGAGTGTTTATGCTAGAGTTACAATTCTCTAATTATTCTTCTACTTAATCGCGAGTTAATTCCTGATTTTCATGTCTAGGTGCAAATGGCCTGGCCTCACCGCCTGACTTTCTAACACCTACAGCATGGTTTGATGACAAAGCCTATCCTGGTTACACGATTGTTCATAAGTTTGGAGGTTCATTGTTTACAGCAAAACAAAATTTCTCCCCCTTCAATGTGGTTGCTTGGCATGGCAATTATGCACCTTACAAGGTGTGCTAGTTAAACTCTGTACTTGCTTATACAATCAAATTAACCTAAGAAAATTGCAGCATCATAAATTGGCTTTTTACTAACAGTGATGTAGGAATTGTTAGCTAATAAAGAATACTCAATGAGCTCAGTTTGAGGTCAGGTCTTTTTTGTTTATTGGCGTTAATTTGATGCTTTGTTTGGGAAATTTCATGAACACCTTTGAAAAGCTTTTCAGCATTTGATAAGAGCAAAGGAACCTAAACTTTCAACCCTGTAGATAGGTTTTTCGACAAGAAAATGTCTGGAACTTGTCTCAGATAATTTTAGCTAAGAAGCTCCTAAAACAAGTTTGATAATGGGTAAACACGAGTAAACCTTGGGTTACAAGCCAACCCACTAGCTCAACACAAGATACTGCCAAAATAGACCCACATGTAGCCGTAAGCCTCTAATGTGATGCTATCATTCCCTTTTTGGGCTCCAAGTGCTAGGTGTTGAAAAATGTAACTAGTCGGTATTCATAATGTAATAAAATGTAATTTTTATCATTGATATATTTATTATATTCATTGTTATTATTTTTATTTTTGGTCAAAAGCATGTTCTTCATGCTTATAGAGTTAATTGAGTCAAAAAGAATTTATTATGGGTCAAAATAAATGCGTTTGAGTTGAATCCCATTTGGACTTTTTCTAAAGAAAAGAAAAAGAATTTTATTTTTGAGTTTAAGAGTCAACACAAGACCAAGTCGGCCCTCCTTGGACAAGTCGGCCTATGTGGTGGCCATTCGACCCTCTTTGACAGCTATAAATACAAGACAACTCGACCTCTTGGCACATCACATTGATTTCTGTGCCAAATAAGAAGAAAAAGACAGTCGAAGTCAAAGGAGAGAGAAAAGTCAAAGGAGAGAAAGAAGACGATTTTTCTGCCCTAGTTCTGCTCGCACGTGGGAATTTACTGCGATTTTCTGGGGCTATTATAGGGCTGAAATTCGGCCTCTGTTACAGGACCAAAATTTTCTGCGATTTGACCAGATTTCAAGTGAGTTTGACCAGCATTGACTTTTGTTGACTTTGACTTGATTGGAGGAGACTTGGAGGAGGGTTGACTTGGACCTTTGTGGCAGTCTTGGTCTTGGTCTTAGGTCTTGGATATCTCATTTTTATATGATTCTATAAGAGAAAGATTATTGGGTTTACCCCCTTGTGGGGTTTTGCCCTGTCTTGGAGCCTAATTTTTGGTGGCCTTTGTTTCTTTGTGATCTTTATGCTTTGAAGTTTTTGTATAATTGATTGATGAAGAGAACATAATATTAATAAGAAGACAACTAACATTCACAAGTAATTATCAAGTAAGAGGAATCAAGCATTAAACTATCTAGCACTTGGTTTCTGAACATAGAGCTAAGGTGAAGGAAGGAAGCTTGAAGATCACAATTTGTTGGCACTTTTGTTTGAAGACATCTTTCCAGCTGCTATATCTTCTCTCTCTTTTCAATGGAAAGGTACATGTAGGAATGTCTCAAGTCTCTATGTCTCTTTGAATCCATTAAAAGACACATCACCAACTTCATCTCTAATCTATCTAAGGAATTCAAGGATGGAAGTCTCTACTCTGCACTTATAGGTTCATTTGAAGATGAAAGCATGTGGTTAATTGATATTGGAGCTTCAAGGCATATGATAGGTGAACGTGGACATCTCAATACCCTATCTAAAGGAAGCTCTTCTCACAAAGTCGAACTTATACCCTATCTAAAGGAAGCTCTTCTCACAAAGTCGAACTTGGAGACAAAAATAGCTATTCGGTCAAAGGGATTAGATCTATCTCCATAGAGTTGGAATATGGTGGGAACATTTATCTCAACAACATCCTTTATGTTCCAGGTTTGAAAAACAATTTGCTTTCTAGTTTTTGTTTAGAAGATAAAGGAGATAGGGTAAAACAATTTGCTTTCTAGTTTTTGTTTAGAAGATAAAGGAGATAGGGTAGCATTTATTGATGGCAAACAAATTGTCTGAGCAAAGGGATCTAATATAGAAAATGCAAGGACTATTGGGACTTGTGAGGGGAGGTTGTATAGACTTCTAACTCCCTCTCAAGCTTTACTACATTTGGACATCAATCCTTGTGAGTTATGGCATAGAAGGTATGGCCATCTCTATTATAAAATATTGCCATCCTTGAATCAAATGGTTATAGGTATACCCCAATTGAAGGAAGAGCATGAAGGAGTTTGTAAAGAGTGTGCCCTAGGCAAAAATGTGAAGACACCATTCCCCAACAGTGACACAAGATCTAAGGAAATCTTGGACCTAATCCACTTTGATGTTTGTGGGTCCATGTTAGAAAAATCACTTGGTGGTCATCAATACTATGTAACATTGATTGATATTCATTTAAGAAAGACTTGGATATATTTCTTGAAGTCCAAAGATGAAGTATTTGAAAAATTTCAAGAGTTCAAGGTAGAAGTGGAGAATATGACAGAAAAGAATATGAAGACCCTAAAATTAGACAATGGAGAAGAATATACATCTAAAGAACTTGTGGCCTTTTGCAAAGAAGTTGGGATTAAGTGGGAGCTAATAGTCCCTTACAAATCTCAGTAGAATGGTGTAGCCAAAAGGAAGAATCGGTCTATTGAAGAATGGGTAAGAGCCATGCTACATGACCAAGATCTTCCCAAGTTCCTATGGGGAGAAGTATTTATGACAACAAAATACATTCAAAATAGAAGTCGTCACAAAATTCTAGACAACATGACTCCGGAAGAAGCATTTACTGGAAAGAACCCTAATTTTGATCACCTTAGAATTTTTGGATGTCACGTCTACATTCATATCCCCAAGGACAAGAGGAAGAAATTGGACCCTGCAGGTTTGAAAGGAATCTTTGTTGTTTATAGCACCTCATCTAAAGTACATAAAATCTACATCAAGGAAGAAGGACATATTGAAGTAAGCAAAGATGTCATGTTTGATGAAAGTGTTGCATACAAGAAGTCCAAGGATATCCCTATTGAATCCAATGAAGAAGAAGGACTTATCTTTCCCAATGAAGAGAATCTAGAGAAAGACAATCCTCTAGAACCTGTTATCCTCCACAAAATCCCAAGGTTGAGAAAGGAGATCGACGGAGGTAACCTCAGACCACTTAGGGTTCAACAACTAACCCTGCTAAACCAGAGAGGGATCTCTCTATGAGCTCACAAACAATGATGACTAGAGTGGGAAAAGATGTCAGGCTAGTTATTACAGCATGAGGGTTTTGAAATTTAGGGTTTTGATGCTGGGATGAAAACTAGGTAGCTAAGTCAAAGTATCAAAGGGTTACAACAAAAAATATATGGAGGAGCAAGGTAGCAATACTTTTGTGATGGATTTAGGGTTTTATCGGTGTAGTGTAGGGTTTGAAAGAGTAAGAAGGTCTTAATGAGCATGTGCACCATGAATTCATTAGTTAAGAAGAAAAATTACACAAAATGACTTTCCCATAAAAACAGAGCTTATATGAAAAGAATTATGCTTATAACCTTTAAGGAGAATCACTGAAGAAACAAGGTATGGAAAGGAGCGATGTATATAATTCATATAAAACTATAACAGAGAAAATACATCATCACAATCTCACTGCACATGAATTCCCAGATAATAGCTACAACTGCTCCTTTCACAATGGACCAAGACAATGGACCGTTTCAGAATCAAAAGAGTACAAGTCATGATACTCACGAGTTATATCTAGACCCAACCTTTCCATGATGGCTTTGGGCATTAGATTATGGGAGGCTTCGGAGTCAAGCATGGAGTTATGAAGAATGTATTGTTGGATTCTTAAACTCAGGTAAAATGGAGGAACATCACTATCTCTTGACTGACCATCTATGGCTGGACCAAAAATTAATTCAGGCTGGTCATCTTCAATATTAACCATGTCAGACATAGGATCAAATTTAAGCATTTTACCTATATCAGACTTGTAATGGCTATTTTTGACAAGTTTAGTAAGAGGGATTGACACTTTCAACTTTGAAATTTCAGTTTCTAAATTGAATGAGCTGGATTTGTCTACTTCTTTTTGGATGATGTCTCTTTTCTTGAGCAAATCTCTTGGTGTCTGATCCTTCTTCTGACTGTCATGGTCTTTGTTTGGATTGCATGTAGATGCTTGATTTACTTTGCTCTGGTTAGCTACTGCCAGTGCTTTACCTTCTCTTTGATTTCCTTGAGGACTTATTTTTGGTTGAGTTTCCTTTTGTTGTGATGTCCTTTTCTGAATGTGAGTGATTGGGACATCTCTATTTCTCAAGGAATATTGCTTCTGCTGAGAGTTGAGTGCATTTAAGTACCCTCTTTGATAATCATCGGATTGAGTTTCCAATCAATTGTCATTTGCCAAAGTGTAGTCTTCATCCTTAGGATCCTCCATCTCCTTGACAAGCTTCTCATTTTCAGTCAAGAAAATGGGATGGTAATGTTCTCTAAAGAAGTGATTTTCCTCGGTAATCGGGTCTATTTCATCATCAAACTCTCCTTGAGCATAGTTCTGTTGCAAGGGTGTTCGAATTGGTTGTTGAGATGTCAATGCTTCAGAAGCTTTGTGCTCTCTTTGTTTTATCTTGCACTAAGGTTGTTGCTGGTTTCTGAAGTTCAGATTTCTAACTTGTGGCTCCTAAGGTCTATTTGAATTTATCATCTGGTCGGCCATTCTCTCCATGGTTTTGATCAGTGTATCTAGTTTAAGATTGGTGGAAGAAGAAGGTTCTTCTTTGATGGTTACTCTCTTTTTTGGTTTCTCATGTTTCAACTGAGACTTTTTAATCATCAAGTTCCCTTCCACACTTACTGCATTATTCTACATTTCTTCTAGAGTTGGAGGATCTCTTTCCCCTAGTTGATAAGCCATATCCGGATCAAAAGCATCCGGGTAATATTGAAGTGCCAAATTGGGTGGAGGTTTCATGTTATCTGGAATGGAATTGTAGATCTGATTAAACCTTATAGTGAACTCCTGAACCGTCTCGTTAGGATTCCTTTTCAATGTATTGTATTCTGCCAATATCTGCAATGGATTTTTTTTCCTGCCACCTGGCTAAGAACAACTCATTTAACCTCTGAGGAGTATCAATGGAGCCAGTTGCCAAACCACGAAACCATTTTTTGACATCTCCAGAAAAATTTTGGGCCATTAGCCTCATTTTAGCATCATCTTCATCAACCTCCTCTAGGTCAATGAAATCAACCATCTTATCAATATTCTACTGTGCAGTTTCTCTCGGGCTGCCATCAAAAAGAGGAAGTCTTTGGCCATAGGTCTGAGGTAAAGCTGCCAATTGACCAGGTAATACTAAGGGTGCAAATCTCGCCATGACTGTTCGGGAATGGTGAATGGGAACTGCAATGGGTTGTGTTGGTTGGGATGAAGATGAAGGTGGCGATATGGATGTTTTCAGAGGTGTGGTAGGGGACATGGTAGAAGATAAGCTTTCAAGCTGATACTGAATATAGGCTTTTTCGCAGTGGTTTGTAATTGATCAGCTAGGCTTTGAAGTTTCTCAAAATTAGACCAAACCTCGTGCTCAAGTTTTGAAGATTGTGAAGCAGCCAAAGGTTTATTAAACAAAGCCTTTGAGGCGGGAAAGTATGAATCAAACTTTATGGGATCAAAAACTTCTTCTGTAAGACAAGACTCAGACTTCGAACGGAATAGGGATAGCTCAAATTTAATGTCAAAAGGAATATTCTCAATACTAAGTATTTAATCTGGCAAGGAAGTGGTCCTTTCCAATTTGTGCTTTCAGTCTTGGGGAAAGGGACTTTAGGCTTTCTCAACAATCTTTCAGGATCATCAACCAGAGAAGGAGGATTTGGGTTAGGGTTTGCCTGGTATATCATTTCAGAGCCAGTATCTTAACAGGGTCACATACTATATGTGGAAAAAGACCTAAGACTTTGAGCTACAAATATCTTTTCAAAGGAAAGTCTTCAATAGAGAAATGCTAAATTGGTAATGATCGAGGGCTTACCAATGGAATGAAGTTTGATTGAACTTGTGACTTGTAACCTTCTTCGCTTTTTGAACAAGCCCTGATTGTCTTCGACTGAATTAGCTGGATCAGGATGCGGAATTTTGCCTTGTTTGTCTCCTCGAGGCCAGCTCTACAATCTCGACACTGCAATTATGGAATCAACCTTTATGAAGCTTAGTCCCATCATCGAGATGAGCAAACTCGAATGAGAAATAGTCGTACACCCAGGGAAAATGAACCTTTCATTCCTTGGCAATGGTGCCAGTATGTTATCACTCCTCCGGATCTCCAAGGTTGAGGAAGAGTCTAGCTGAGTTAACCACCGCAGACCAATCTTTTAACTTGGTAGCTAGCCCTACCAAGCTAGAGAGGGCTCTCTCCAAAGGATCACAGCCAAGAGGGCTGGATAGATTAGGGTTTTAGTCTAGATATAATAGCTAAGGGTTTGTTTGATTTGATTTGATTGGGGTAGTCAATGGATGAGTGAATTAGGTCAAAGAGTGAACTAGGTTAGGGCAAAATAGAATCAGAATTGCAGACATCTGATGGGGTAAGGTAGGCAAGTTACTTTAACACTTTGTAGTACAGTGATGAAGTGATCTAGATTGGTGAGGTGCTAAAAAGAGCATGAAAACCATGAATTCTTTTTAAATTGAAGAAATGAAACAATTTACGATGATTTTCCCAAATTAGAGCATAGAAGATGAATTTTGCTTATCACACCTTCAAAATCAAACATATTTAAAGTGAAATGGATCATGAAAGGTACAAAACATTCACACATATGTAACTGAAGAAGAAACAATATCAAAATACCATGCCATAGGAATCCCACCGAAATAGTTGCAACTCATCCAATATATTTCATGCCAAAGTCTGAAACATTAGTACAATATCCAATAGAGTCCAACTTGTAGAATGATTGAAAAATTACATGATATAGGCCTCAAACCAACTCATCCTAGCCTCATGGGTCGAATCCATGAGTGGAGGAGTAGTTACAACAAAAACTGAATTGATAGTTAGAGTGTAGGGTGGTCAAAGTGACTCTTCCCTAACTTCAGTAAACTGATTCATTACAAGTCATGGAGGCCATTTATCTAATGTACTTACCCTAGGTAACAATAAAACATAATAATTACATCAAACACATCAAAAACATCAGTAAAACAATGATTTCCCTTCTGGGCCAACTGTCAAATGCGCAACACCAGTGTCAAATGCACAACGCCATCTTCAAGCTCACTTTTACCTACCTTCCTGATGCCCAAATTTAGCCCAGGATAGCTCATTGGAAAGCTTATCTTGTCTAGTTTCCAAAACTGCCCTTGGTTTTCAAAATGGGCTTGATTTGACCCCCCAAAACTCTATTCTCCCAAGACTACTCAAACGCGCAACGCTTGGTCCAGAAATGGGGCAGAAACATGATTTTTTGGTAGTTTATTGCCTTTTTCACTTGCCAGTTTTGCTTTCCAGGGCTGGAAACATAGTTTTCCTGGATGTCTTGGTCCTTTTGAATCCACTGGTGGCTTCCATTCCTCCAAAAAGTGCCTCAAAAGGCGTTGCGCGTTTGACCAAGACGCTGATATGAAATTGCCTCAAAAAAGACAAGAAAGACAATTTTACAAAACATGAACCAAGAATCTCCAAAATTGGTCAAGAAGCTAATGTTTGGTGTGGCTAGGCATGGAGTGAAGCCTCTACAAGTATATCAAGTTTCTTCTTTTCTTCTTGGTGAGTTACGGCTTCAATTCTTTCCCTAGCAGCCTTGAGCTTTGCCCTTGCTATTTAGTTTCTTCAGCAATAATACTTTGCCATCTTTCTTTGAATGTCAGTGTCTCTTTTGGCCTTGTCTAGGAGCTTTTCAAGATGGTTGTTCACCCTCTCAAGCCAACGCTCCTGGTTCTCATTGATCATTTTGGAAAATTGTTCATTTAGGGTGACCTCATTAGCTAGTTCAACCTCTTTCTGTTTTTTCTAGCTCCAATGCTCTTTTTAGGCCTCTGGTCCTTGGCCTTCTTCTTGGCACTTGCTCCTCCAGCTGGTCAATATATTCTCCATATGCTTCATCAAGTAAAGCCTTAGGCCTTAGCCTTTTGAGCCTCCCTCTTTACCTTGATGAGCTGAATCTCCATGAGTTCATGTTTGGTCTCAAACTGCTTGTTTTCCTGTTCATAATAGGAGATGATGTATTTTTCTCTCTGCAAATTGATCTGGAGCTCCCCGATGAGTGCATCCTTTTCTTTGATGAGAATGTTTGTGCTCTCACTATCATCATGCTCACTTAGGTCAACTATGTCAAAATCTTGTTCTATCTCATGGAGGTCCTCCTACTGCTGCTGGATCTCTGTCATCTTTTCCTTGCCCTTCTGGACCTGCTTTGCTAATGAAGAAGGCAAGGCCCCTCCCACAATTTGTGGGGCAAACACCTACCTATGTCCCCTTTGATAAGTATATGTCAAAGTTCCCAAATCAGGCCCTTTAGGTTTGCTAACCTCAACTTGTTCAGTGTGCTCTTGCTCTCTGATTTCATCTCTGTTAGGTGAATGAATATGCTCATGGAATGGTGATGATGGGGGTGATGGTGAGGCTGATTCATCAGATGAGGATGAATGATCTATGGGCTGAGATGGAAGAATGGAGGTGGAAGGGTGAGATGATGAAGGGATGCTTTGAACATTCTGAGTAGATGAATGAGTGAATATGGGATTAGCTATGAAGGTACTCCATGCAATGTTGAGTTCCTTGAGATGATAAAGGACTATGATTTTAATGAGGGAATGATGAAAGAGACTCTTCATTTGATCTTTATGCTCCCTCGTTTGGGCAATGTAGGCCATCTTCTCAACACTCCAGAAAAGATAGTAGGGTATATTGAGCATTTTTACCCTAGTGAAATGCATTAAAAGCCGGATGTGATAAGAATAGAGCCTTGAAAATCTACCTTCACATGAAAAATATTTCATGATAATCTTCATCATTGGGGCATATCTGTCAAGGAGGTGTGAAAAAGGAAAATAGCCCCTTCTTTCATTTCGGTAGCTTGGTTTCATGTAGGGCTCATAATAATGTCTCTCCAAATCACCTTGTTTAAACCATTTCTCCCCAACATCTGGGATTCTGGTGGCAACTGATATAATGGCAGTAGATAAAGTAAAAGTGATACCTGCCAGAGGGACTTGGTTGTCTTGGAGTTTAGCTATGAAGAGCCTAGTCAACTTTCGATGGTGTTGGACTGCCTAAACTTGCTCACATAAATCATAACAACCTAGCCATTTGAAGGATGTCACAGTGATAGGAGATGCCAAGAGTTCCTTGAGGTCTGTGGGCTCAAATCTCTGTCTTTTGCCTCCTTTGTGTATTTTCTTGACTTTTGTTTCTTCTCTATTTGTTTCCTCTTCCTCACTGTGTGGTTTGTATTCCTCATCAGCCATGGCATTTAATATCAAACCCTAGGGAGGTATCAGGTAGTGGGAATGTAGTTTCTTGGAAATAGGAAATGGGGAAGGGTAACTATGAAGATGATGGGTTAAGGGATATATGTAATGGAGGGGGATATAGGGTAGTAGTATGATAGCTTGGGGATGGGGGAAATTGTTTGCAATATAGGGGGTTTGGGAGCCTAGGTAGTTGTAGCACCTAGGACTTAGGGTTTTGGGACAAAGGGTTAGAGGGTATCTGGGATAAAAAGGTTTAGGGAAAGGGAAGGAAGGGGTAGGGGAGTGTATAAAAGGGATTGAGAGTGCAAGGTAGTTTTTGGGGGAGATCTAGGGTTTAGATATAGAATTAAACCAAATCTTTAATTAATTATTAAACCTTTAAAACACTTTGGGAGTGACTTGAGGAGGAAGAAAAACACATTCCTTAGTTGCTACTTACTTATTTGGAGGTTGAATGCACTTTGGAGGAGTTGAGGAGGTGATTGTAGCCTTCTTGGACAAACGTGCAACGACAATGCAAAGTGTGCAGCACCTCAGGCAAGTGCGCATCACCTTAAGGGAATGCGCAACGCCTTAAGGAAATGCGTAGTGTGGGGTAAATGCGCAGCGCTAGAAGAGAACGCGCAACACTTGCTCTGTTCTGCTAATTTTCGCACTGAACTGTGAAAAGGGTCTCTTGGGGTTTGCTCAATCAGTGGTAAGAGGCAAATGAAGCTGTGTTTGAAGCCAAGAAGTCCTTATAGCTGAGTGAGTTTGATCTTTTAGATTTAAAATCCACTTTCTAATGTTTCATTTCACTGTTTTAACCTCTTTGCTAATTTCCTTTCTGACTTTTTCCTTTGCAGGTGGATGACGCTGGAGTTTTGGCCATCTTTACTTTTGAATAGTGCTTGGATGATATTGGCAATAGAGTTTGAGAAAATAGCTAAGAATAGTGACTTATTACATATGATAAACATAAAATTACATAAATAAAATTAAATTATTACATCTCTCTTTTTGAAATAAAATTACAATCTGAAACAAAACTTATACTTTTGGAATGAAAATTAGAGCTCTGGCAACCATAGTTACATGTTTGCAAATCCTTTTTGAATGAAAAAGGGATATTATTTTTTTCACTCTCATGCTGTTGCTGACTTTATGCAGTGAATAGTGTTTTTATTGGACCTTGGAGGAATGAAACCTAGTGACCTAATGGGACCTTGAATAACTAGACTTCATGTAGACTTGATTGACATAAGACATGATGAAATAAGCTTTTAAAATGAATGTATGCTCACTGGCTCAGTAAGACACAGCAAGGTGGGCCAACAAATATTGATCTTTTGAGGGAGAGGGGGATTTTGACTTGGGCTACCATCAATGAGTAAATTTTTTGCATGAGGACCTAGGTGGAATGATAAAAATTTCAACATGGGACACGAATATGATATAAAACAGGAGGTTTGATCACTGATGGCAGTGTGCAAACACTGACTCTAACATACTTCACACTCTTTTTCTGCTTCTCTTGCTTGAAGATCAAACTTGTTGAATAAATGTGATAAATAGATTGAATTGCCTCTCCTTATATAGCCTTTCTGCTGGGTCGAATTGCCCTTATGTAGGCCAACTTCTTGGGGACAGGGCCTCACTTGGTGTGGAGGTGACAAATTACCTTTTTGACTCAAAAACAATTATTTTTACATGATACAAAAGCCCAAGAAGGGTCTAATAAAAATGACAATGACTCTGATGGCTCAAGACAAAACCTAGAATCCTTCAATGGAGGCTTTGACCTAGAAAACTTTGACCCAAGCATGAAACCCATGCTTTTATAAGTCATTTTCTTTAATAATAAACTTTCTTTTTGACAAGTACAATTATGAAGACTGAAGCTAGTTACATTCTTCAACAAAAAGATGATACAATCTTGAAAGAGAAAGCAATTAAATAAATTGGACAACTTGCAAATAAAAATTACTTGTAGTTAACAATGAAATATCGCTCAAAGACAACAATGATGTAAAGCTTTGGACTTGATCAAATGAGCATGAGTAAAGTACAAGAGTGAGTTTCAAACACTGGCAAGTAAAATATATAAATGCTTTCTGAGTCTATTGCATGTACTTGAGAAAGATTTTTTAATAATTCAATAAGATGCTAACTTTCAAATGCATGCAAATAGGAGACTTCCAAAATGTATTGTGGTGCTGGTGTGCCAAATGTGTTCTTGGTTGATTTTAGTTAACTCCTATTCTAGGGTGATCTCTTCCCCTCGACTCCTTTAACTTGATAAGTACTAGAGGTGAGTTGCAAGAAAGCTAGGATGAGGAGTCACTAGTCTATCATTAACAATACCCGCCTAGTTCTTCATGCAATCCACATGCCTTCATTCCTACAAGGGAACTAAGCCACATAAGAGAACTGCGAGGTTATACATTTTAACCCTTCATCCAAACTCAAATCAAAGCATTTGAATGAAAGATAGGGAAGATGGTCCTAAAATTCTATCAACCAAGCTTATGCTTGGAGGTTAATTTTAGAAGTGCAAGTAGTGATGCAAAGATGTTTTGCAAGTAAAGATAGTATTCCAAATGTGAAGTGCTTCAAGATGTTTCAAAGAAATATACTCATTCACAATTTAGGACATCAAATACTTGCATAAATGAAAGGAAATGAAACTTGAACGATGCTAAAAGATTGCTGCAAATTAGATGTTTAAATCAACAAATTAACATGAATGTGGAAGAATATTAGCCTTGGAAAATGATCTTGAATGTAAACTAGGAAATAAGAGCATGAAAGAAAATCTATATCAGCAAGAAGAACAAGTTATATCAGCTGCAAAAATGAGTTATATCAGTTGCTAAATCAGATCTAAAAATGCTCCAAAAATGACAATATAAAGTGAGAGTGTGAAATGTTTAGATCTATGGCGTGTGAGATATGAAAATAAAATTGCAGAAAATTAAATCTAATTAATCAAAACTTCAGATCACAGACGTGCAAAGGATCCTCTCCCAAGAGAGCGGTGGGATGCCAAGAGGATAATCCTCAAGCTCCCTCAAAGAAGCTTTTTTATTTTATTAAATGAGGAAGCCCTCTAATGAAGTGAGGACTTAGATATTTGAGGGGAGTTTACAAAGAGCTCAAAGAGCAATTACTCAAATAAACTAAATAAAGAAAATGAAAGAACAATTACAATCGCTTCTAGCAAGGCACAATAAGAAGCCCCAAATGGGATACTTTGTTTTCTTCAAGCTGAATAATTTCTCAACCAATGGGCCTTCATGATGAAACTTCTTGCAATGAAAGGTGAGAGAAAGGAAATAGCTTGTAAGAGAAGAGTTTGGACAAGAAAGGCTCCAACAATATGTTTTTTGATATTCAAACAATATTTCTAAAAATGTGTTGAAATTTGGTACCGGAGGACGGGTGGTTCCCTTAGGCTTTGATCTTTGGCCTAGGGAAAAGTGTCCAAAAGATTTTAATTTTTCTCCTAAAGTGACTTTATAATTTTTATAAAGTTAAAATCTAATTTAAAAGTGACTTTAAGTGATAAAGTTACTAAGTCTAATTTTAAAGTGACTTTTATAAAGTCAATGAAAAATTAGAAAGGAAAAGTGACTTTGGAAATAAATGACTAAGTGGGTCTTTATTAAAGTGGGGTGAATTAAAAAATAGAAAGTGAGATTTAATGTGCATTTAATCTCAGTCATTGATCTAAATCTATTTCAGCCATTGGATTTAGAGATCACCCAAAAGTCACTTTGGATCACCCAAAAGTCACTTGGAGTTATATTAAAGGAGGAAAAGGAGGAAAAGATCATTCATTCTTTCATGAGCAGATTGGGAGAAGGAGAGCAAGAGAACAAGGGAGATTTCTGGACAAAAAGGAGAAAGAGGCAGCAGTTTGGCACACATACCAGGCAGCTCTTCAGCAAAATCAGAACAGCAGAAAGACAAGCAGAACAGCAGCAAGAACAAGCAAAAAAAAAGCTGACTTTTTGCTGAAAACTGAAAAGTTTCCAGGTGGTCTGTTGGGCTGAAAACGGATAAGTTTGCTTGCTGAAAAAAAATTATTTTGCTGTAATTT
>APFE031570834.1:19029-62812 GCA_000404065.3 Pinus taeda
GTTTTTAATTGAAGAAACAAGATTACACTATTGAGTTCTATCTTCTAAACTACTGATAAGAACTAAAAAGAAATCAAGCTAATGGAAACTGCTCTAAATTATAAACACTGTTAGTAAGAAAATGATAGAAATTGCATTATAAACAGTATTAGTAAGAAAATGATTATAAGCACTGTTTTAGAAAGAAAATGATGAATTTACAGTTAACGAGAAGAAGAAAAATAAATGAAATGAAACCTTCTTCAGTGCAAGGGCCCTCTGCAACTGATTAGGCTATACTTGCTCAATCAACTCCAAGAAAACTCCTTCAGATGTTCATAAAAACATGCGGTCTTCTCATATTAAAATAGGGACACAAAACACCTAAAAATTACAGAGTCTAGAACTTCGATTTCACATTAAAACTAATTACTAACTTCTTCGGTCTCTTACACAGGTATTTATAAGAAAAATCATGTAATTGTTTGTGGACAAAAGCATGCTACAGCCAAACACGTAGAAGACATATATGTGGAATTTCTTCCTCGGCTACTGGAGAAATAAATCCAAGACATGGTGGTTGTTGGATTCGTTTGTACATGTGGCTATTGGAATCCATAGGTAGAGGTAGTTGCTCCGGTTCACTATGAAACACATTAGTTAACCACAAAACAGAGTCCAGTTACCCTCGGTCTCTTTGTGTTTGACTTATCCATTGACTGTAGTCTTATGCCATCTTCTTTGTCGACCTGGGCTGAATGAATAGGACAGGGTCCATGTCATGATGATTTCAAAGTTCCCATGTGGCTAGTTTTTCCTTCTGACACTTGGAACTTGTTAGAGCATGGAGGTAGTTGCGGAACAACCGGTTAGCTGCAGAATAGGCTGTGTTCCGTAGCTAATATAAAAAAAATTATTCAAACAACAAACATAAAAATCATAAAATGTAAATCAATAAATGTCCTCCTCAAGACAGTATATACCAGTTATTAGTGATGAGAATGCATCTTTCTTATGGAAAAGCAAAGAAAAGGAATGAGAGGAGTTGCTAGGGAAAGTGTCATTTTGAGGCTCAACAGCCATTGAGGAACGTCATGAACTTAATCAAAAACCTTAAGGAATGTTGTAGTGTGAGATAACCCTTTGTTGAAAATCATAATGTGTTGTAGCTGCAATCTTGGCTAACTATGGTTAACTATAACCAACATCATCAACCATAGTCAATCAAATTCATTCATAGTGATCCTTACCCTTTGTTGAAAATCAAAATGTGTTGTAGCTACAGTCTTGGCTAACTATGGTTAACTATAACCAACATCATCAACCATAGTCAACCAAATTCATTCATAGTGATCCTTTGCTAGTTAAAGACAACCACAATTAACATAAGTCATCCATTATAAACATTACAATATGGAATAACCATTGAGGAATGTCATAGTATAACCTTCTTGGAGGATCACATTATGATATATACCATTCTTGAACATAAAAATTCGACATAAGTCAATTGAGATGAATGTCACAAAGCTACCTAATTATTGAGGAACATCACAATCCATCATATCCTTACGTGAATGTTAAAATGCAATATAACCCTTTAAAAACATTGTGAGTCAACATAAGCCTACTTATATGAACCTTGCAATGTGACAAAATCGTTAAGTTAGATCAAAATATGACAAAAATCTTGATGAATGTTGTAATGCAACATAACCATTAAGGAACATAAACATTCTATATAGTCCAACCAAAATAAATATGCATCATGACTATTGAGGAACAACCCTTAAGAAATGTTGCAATGTGACATAATTGTTAATTAACAATACATTTATGACATGACCATTGATGAATATAGAAATTCAACATAAGTCAACCATGTGACACTACCATAGTAAACCATGGTTAAACATAATAAACTTAGCCAACCATACTCAACCATGGTCAACCAAAGTGAATCATTATCAACTTAAGTTAACCACAATCAACCATAGTTAAACATGGCCAAACATAGTAAACCAAAGTCAACCATAGCGAACCATGTCCAAACAAAGTCAATCATGGATTTCTAAAGTCAACCATGGAAAACCAAAGTAAACTATATTTAAATAAGGTCAACCGTAGTAAACCATGATCAATTAAAGTTAATCATGGGAAATCATGATCACTTGTTCTCAAATATAAATAATTTTGTTTAATCATAGTAAAATTACATAATTGCATGCTCTCCTATATGGATGTTCACAAAATATTTGATTTTGTGATTCCCTCTAAAGCTTTATATTGCCATTTTTAACACTTGAAATCTTCTCCAAGGAAAACTAGATTCAATGGCTATAACTTTTTTATTATTAGTAATGTATATATAACAAATCTACAAGTCTCTTATTATAAAATTTTCAACATATCTATCTAATTATGTAATCACTTATTAAATTTTAACATTTTAAATAATTAGAAAAATATTATTTATTTAAATATTCTTTCGAAATGTTTTCTCAAATTTCCATAATGAATTAAATACAATAAAATTTTCATTTCCTTAATAAATAAAAGATAAATAAATATTATACAATTTCAAATTAAATTAAATAAACATAATAATTAAAAATATATCTTTCTTCTCAAAAAAATCATATTAACAAAACTAATACCATCATTGAAATTTCCATAAAATATATGATATATAAACAAACTTAACAATATACAACACTAAAAATGTAACAGACTAGTGGCTATCTTCGCTTAATCTAACTTCAAATTTTATGAAGTGCAATTTTAAGTGGTTCACCATAAAAATCGAAATGAGACTAACCGACAATATGACACATTATAAACCTATAAACCATGAAATAATTATAAATAATATAATACTACATATAATTCAAAATCACATATTATTTTTTTTATATGATGTCAACTGTGTGCTGGTATTCAAACAATTCACTATTCATTTAAAATAGAAAGACCATATTTTAATATTCAAATAATTTAGTATACCAATTCAACATCAATTTAAAATAGGAAGAACATATTTTAATATTCAAATGATTTAGTATACCAATTCAATATCAATTTGAAATAGAAAGACCATATTTTAATAGGCAAATGATTTAGTAATAATTCAGAATAGAGGAAGTTCGAAGATCTTGTTTAGATTCATATTTAAATAATTCAGTATTAATTCAAAATAGAAAAAGGGTGGGATTTTTGTAAAGTGATTTCGAATATCAAAATTCTAAACATCGGAATTGGTATGGTTAAAATAGGTCCAGAGCACCCTATTTTAATAAAAAATAAAATAGAATAGTTTGAGCTAAAAATATCTAAAATTTAATGAAATAAAATAATATTTAATCAAATTTAACGGAATAAAATAACATTCAATTCACCTTATTTTTAAAAAATAAATTATTTGTTTTATAAAAATAGAAACATATTCTTGGTCAATCGAAGTAGGTATTCGCATGTCATGTTGTGAAACGGAGAAAGAGCGAATCCTGCTGACAATTGACCGACAGAGTCCCGCCTTTGAATCGGCGTATGCTACGCAACCAGTTACAATTAAACCACAGGAAGCATTAATTGTCATGCACATTTCGCCTTTGATTTAGTATGGAGTTGTCTATAATGCGATTTTTTTGGAGATTTCGGTGATCCAGTGGAAGAAATTGAGGTTAAATTTTGATTTGTTGCGGTTAAAATGGTTTTTTAACTGCATATTTAGATTTAGCACCATGAAAAACCCCTGGGATGCTTTGATTGTGCAGAAACTAGTTATCAAACTTGCCATTCCAATAAATTGCTGCGAGATTTTGATCAGAAAAACCCACCGAAAAAGCTTTCAAAAAGTCAATAGACAACTACATTTAGTATATTATGCATATGTGAGAAACATTAATATTATTCATGTCCCGCTTCGGCTTTGGATTCTGTATATTTTGCGCAGTTTTCAAGGGCGCAACGCTGGTTGGCAATTTCCACTGACCTATAAAGAGAGTAGGCTAAGTTCTTGACCTTTAAAATTTCTGTAAAAAAATGTGCCCGTTAAATGCCTTCTCGGTGATCTCTGTGCATGATCTTAATACTTCTATTATTTCTGTCCAGCAATGGAGGTTTTCAAGTGAAAACATAAAAGACTTATTTTGATTTACACCGCAATGGATTGTAAAGTAAATATCTGTAAAATTTGGTAAAATTAGTTTTCACTCGCCTATTAATACTTTTTTCATGATTTTATTCATAGGTTTTTATCTTCTCTTGCTCTCTAATATACAAATAATTTGCATTCATATTTATCTCAACATACAAATTTGACATTATATTTATATTTATCTTAACATACAAATTTGACATTAATACATGACAAAGCAAATAATTAATACACATGTTGAATGATTATACAAAATAGTTGGTTTTCTGAGCTTGCAAGCGTTGTGGAGTGTGGACAACAGTGACGAGTAAATGTTTGCCAATACCTATTTACCAAAATTCATTAAATGCTTTAAACTTTCTATTGTGTTGTGGAATGGTCAGCTTTGTACTTCGCCTGCTCTTTTGCGGAATTGGCAGCGTTGTACTTCCCCTGCAAACAAAATTTGTCAGCGTCGTATTTCGCTTGCAAACAAAATAGCAATTCTGGAGTGGTTCACTGGGCAAGCATGGTGTCTGTGAGTATTTTTCAAACGATAGTTGAGATTATTATTTCCAACACATTTTAACATTTTAGATATTGAAAAAATAATATTTTACTTAAATATTTCTTTTAAAATATTTATCAAACAATCAATTAAAATAAATTTTTTCATTTATTTTAAAAAAATAATTATATACTTTCAAATTAATGATTAAAAATATATATTTTCTTAAAAAAACCATATTAACAAAACTAATACCATCATTAAAACTTCCAATCTCCTTAAAACATATGATATTTAAGAAATCTTAACCGCATACAACACTAAAAATGTAGACGGCTAGTGGCTATCTCACTTAACCTAACTTCAAATTTTAAGAAGTGACATTTTAAGTGGTTTACTTTTAAAAATCGATATGAGAATAAAAGAAAATATACATCCATAAGCAGTAGTCTATAACGCGACTTTTTGAAAGTTTTTCCGGCGGATTTTTCTGGTCAAAATCCGGCATCAATTCATTGGAATCCCAAGTTTGATAGCTATTTTCTGCACAATCAATGGCTCCCAAGGGTTTTCCAGGGCGCTGAATCCAAATATGCAGTTAAAAAACCATTTTAACTGCTAAAAATCAAGATTTAACCTCATTTCTTCCACGGATTCCGTCACCGGAATCTCCAAAAAGTCGCATTATAGACAACTCCCATCCATAACACATTATAAACCATGAAAATATATATATATATTCAAAATTACATTTTAATTTTCTCTTATACTATGTCAACAATATGGTGGTGTTCAAACAATTCAATATTAATTTAAAATAGAAAGACCATACGTTAATATTCAAACGATTTAGTATTAATTCAAAATAGGGAAAGTTCCAAGATTTTGTTTATGTTCACATTCAAATAATTCTCTATTAATTCAAAATAGAGCAAGTTCAAAGATATTCAATTCACCGAATTTTTAAAAAATAAACTATTTGTTTTATAAAAATATAAACATATACTTAGTAAATAGAAGTAGGTATTCGCAACTGTAGGTTAGTAACTACCAGCTCGGAGTTCACGACTCACTAACCCAATTAATTCACGCTGCATAGAAAGTGGAGATGACATTCACATTTAAAGTTAAAATTTATTGTGTCATTCTTGCCGTGTTAACCATGTAACTGTATGTAACTTTTTTCATCATGGCTGGTTATATTTGCATAGACAGCCCAATTAATTCACGCTGCATAGAAAGTGGAGATGAAATTTACGTTTAAAATTGAAATTTATTGCGTGGCCCTGCAGCATTAATTATGTAACCTTTTCACCCTGGCTGGTTACATTTCCATAGACAGCAAATTGCAGTATGTGGTGTCTATATAATATATAATAATATAAAAAAAAATTAAAACTGGTCAATTTTCAATATGCCCGTCAATCCGATTTTTTCAAAATTGTTGACCAGTCAGTGATGAAGTGTAGATTTGGAAAGCCAAAGTATTTCACATGTAAAAAAACAAAGAACAAGAACGGCCATACGGACGTCAAATTTAATTCTAGTAGAATCCATGCGTCGTGCCGAACTTGAAATCTACGTATTAATTCGTGAACTGTGGATTTTTCTATTTTTTTCGGCAATGACCCTAAAAATTTATTCTTTAAACTACTGCTTTTGCAACAACCTCAACCGTGGGAAATCAATTTTCCATAGACCAAGTAAAAGGATGTCCAAAGCCAAGAATACAGTCCACATATGATATTTAAAGGTATAGTGGAATGATATTGTACAAGTTCATTTAAATAACATATGCATCATTTGGCAGGTTCATTTGACTGACAAATTCACGGATTGACTTCGATCACCTATTATTTAGGTTAAAATTAATTCTCGATCGAACAAGTAAAGAGGAGGTCCCAAGCCATTAGTTCTATCCATATGGCAGGGGCACTAAAGGACATTTAGCGGTGATATCACATGATATCCTCTGGTACAACAGATCTTTTGGTGAATGATGTGATATAACATGTTAAGCATTTGGCCATAAAGTTTTTTTTAAGGAAGTGATGAAAATTTGTTTTAATTAAAAAAGTTATTTTAGTTAAACATTATGCATTTCATGTGTTCTTGCAGTTTCGTTTTCCTTCCTTCTTTTTAAACCAACCGAAGTGGTATTAAACCAACCGAAGTGGTATTATTTTATGGATTAGTTTGATTTATATGTGAAACAGATTTTTGTTGTTAGCTCCCGTAACTGCCGCGAGTCAGTTAACAACTCAGATGATTAGGAAACTATTGGCCGGGCATTCCAAAAATTCTGAAAAATAACTGTAGTAATTTTTTTAATTTACAGATATTATTTGTAGTTAATTAATTTTTTGTGGGGAGCTCCTGGAGTGGTCTATTATTCCCTCTGCATTTCTCTACTATAATCTTTGGAACCTTGACACATAGCCATCAGAAGTTTGGCTATAAATTCTTTTGTTTGGTCCCTAAGTTCACTAACTCAATCCCCTTCAGTTTTACACCATCAAGTAAAGAGAGAAACTTGGAAGTGACAAACAATATCTAGGACCGATTTGTTTAGTTCCTCTTTTATTTTCTTTTCTCCACACCTTCGTCCAAATAATTCTATGTATTACAGTAGTGACAGGGACAGTCGATTTTGAAGCTCCCGTAACTTTTCAACAAGTCTTCCATTTGTAAAAAGAGTTGGACGACTCATAATATTATACGCGATGTGCCCAAGGCATTGAGCTCATGGGTGTTGTGATGTATTAATATTTTAAAGCAGGCGGTATTTAAGGCCGTAGCAGAAACATATTAGATGTACATGTGGAGAGAGCAGCAACCACAAGAGCTTGACTGAATTGCAGCGAGTGGGCTACTTGGAGTGTGAGTAGCATCAATGGCCGAAAGTATGTTTTGTTGGGTATAAAGTCTTTCGATTCTTGTAAGTGTTTATTCGGCATTATAGAATCATTATTTGTATTCTCATTTGATATCAGAGCCATTTTTATCTTTGCCTTGGTGTTTATAGACATACTCTGTTTGGCTAAACGACATATTTGAGAATTTTCTGAATTAAGGCATTTATTTGGAAATATGTCTAAATTTTTGCTCAATTTTAATTTGGATAATTGTTATGCAAATTTATTAATTACGCTCATATTTAATTTGCATGAATTGATTATTTTTGCTCTAAATTAATACATGCTATTTTGGTTGAGTATACTTGTTGAATGTTATGCATGAATATTATAGTTTTATTTATGCAATTTATAATTATTCTCATATCAATTAATTTTTATGCATAAAAGAAATAATGTCTAAGTGATCCATATAATAATTAATTGATTAGAGAATAGCCACAACATCTCTAATTAAATAAAATTATATATTATGATTGATTAGGATCACATAAAGAATATTTACTCAACTTTTATATTATTTGGACTTTTATATTGACTCAATATAATTCTATGATGTTTTTTCTCTCTGAAAATAAAATTTAGACATTAATTGTAATTAATTATACTAACTATAATAAATTTTATCCCACGGGGATTTTTATTATATTTATATAATTACATTAGGATAAAATATTCATAACTTACCCCAACTAGAATTATGAATTAATAGTTTTATCAAAAAATTCAAATCTAAGATAGAATTTATATCGAATTATAATCATAATATACCCTTTAGAATTATGAATTAAGTGAATAATTTGATAAATTCTATCATAAAGAATAATTGAATCTGCTTGAATTAAAAATTTAGTCCACAGACAATTTTTATGTCATTAGACTCAATTTTGAGCATGATTTACATTGGTAAAGCATGAAATTTTATTCTTAGGCCTCAATTTTAACATAAGCATGTGATTTTTAATTTTATGTAGTTGTACAACGTGCAAATTTCTCTGACATTCATTGTGATATCCTTGAACTTAAGGGAGATAACTATAAGGTCTAGAAGGAGAGGGTTCTCCTTCATTTGGGATGGATGGACATAGACTATGCTATTAGGAAAGATGAACCATCGACACTCACTAATACTAGCACTACAACGGATATCACGCTTTATGAACGATGGGAGAGATCTAATCGCCTAAGCATGATGTTCATTAAGACCAAAATTTCCACTGATATTCGTGGTTCTGTTGATCAGCATGAAAAGGTCCGAGACTTGCTGAAAGCCATCGATGATCAATTCGTCACTTCAGACAAGACACTAGCAAGCACCCTAATCATGAAGTTTTCATCTCTAAGGCTCACAGTGTGAAAGGTGTGCGCGAGCACATCATGCAAATGAAGGACACTGTGGCTCAATTGAAGAAATTCGAGGTTGAAATATCGGAGTATTTCCTGGTGCACTACATCCTGAACACCCTTCTGCACCAATACAGACCCTTCAAAATCTCATACAACACACATAAGGATAAATGGTCAATTAATGAACTCATGACCATGTGTGTTCAAGAGGAAGAGAGACTAGTGATAGAACTGGGAGAAAGTGCAATGCTAGCAATGCGTGGAAAGGGCAAATCTCAAGCCAATCAGAAAGGGAAAGGTAAAGTCCCTCTCCAAGCTGATATCAAGAAGGATTCCAAGTGTTTCTTCTGTAAAAAGAAGGGACACATGAAAAAGGAATGCGCCAAATTTCAGAAATGGCTTGCGAACAAAGGTAATCCAATCTCGTTTGTTTGTTATGAATCTAATATGGTTAATGTCAATATTAACACTTGGTGGATTGATTCTAGATCAATAATTCACATTTCGAATTTCTTACAGGGTTTGCAAAACCTAAAGAAGCTAATGGGAAGTGAGCAAAGCATCTTATCAGGAAACAAGATGGGCTCGCCTATGGAAGCTATAGGAACATGCTATAACTTTAAGTAGTGACTTTGTTTCATAATTAAAAAAGACCTTTTATATTCTAAGTTTTTCTAGAGACTTGATTTCAATTTCAAGGCTTGTACCTTTTGGATATTCCTTTTTAACTTTTCATAAACATCTTTCAGTTTATTTTATAAATTTGATTATGTTGGGAATGGTATTTTGTTTAATGGTCTTTACTGTATTAATTTACAAGACAATGTCACTTATGATTCAATGCATGTTCACACTGGCACTAAAAGACATGTTATTAATAAAGATTCCTCTAAATTATGGCACCGGAGATTAGGTCATATCTCCATAGAAAGAATTAAAATATTAGTAACTGAAGGGGTACTTAATACTCTGGATTTTACTGATTTTGAGACTTGTGTGGACTGCATAAAGGGAAAGCATACCAACAAGTCAAAGAAAGGTGCCAATAGGAGTTCTGACATATTAGAGATCATACATACTAATATATGTAGTCCAGACATGGACTCACATGGTCAGAGATACTTCATCTCTTTTATAGATGATTACTCACGATATATGTATCTTTACATGCTTCATAAAAAGAGCGAAGCATTAGATGCCTTTAAGATGTTTAAGGCTGAAGTAGAGAAACAATGTGGGAAGCAAATTAAGATCATGAGATTAGATAGAGGTGGAGAATATTATGGTAGATACACAGAAGATGGACAAGCACCTGGGCCATTCATAAAATTTCTTCAAGAGCATGGGATTGTTGCCCAATACACCATGCCTGGTTCACCCGACCAGAATGGTGTAGCAAAAAGAAAAAACCGAACATTATTAGACATGGTGTGGCGTATGCTTAGCAGCT
The DNA here is from genome assembly GCA_000404065.3 of Pinus taeda. NCBI lineage: Eukaryota > Viridiplantae > Streptophyta > Pinopsida > Pinales > Pinaceae > Pinus > Pinus taeda. The sequence continues at coordinate 29,364 of APFE031570834.1, forward strand.
CTAGTCTTCCTAAATCCTTGTGGACTTAAGCACTTAAGATGGCAGTATATATATTAAACTGAGTTCCAACCAATGTTGTTCCTAAAACGCCATTTGAATTATGGAAAGGTTGAAAACCGAGTTTGCGACATATGTGTGTTTGGGGATGCCCGTTTGAAGTGAGAATATATAATCCACAAAAGAAGAAGTTGGACCCAAGGACCATTAGTGGGTATTTCATTGGATATGTTGAAAGGTCTAAAGGTTACAAATTTTATTGTCCATCTCACAGCACTAGGATTGTGGAATCAAGAAATGCAAAATTTCTTGAAAATGACTCGATCAGTGGGAGCGATCAAACTAGGAACATAGTTTCTGAGAAGGATCATTCAGAATCTCAACCTTCCACTTCAAGTGATAGATTGATTATTGTTTACAGCACCCCTCGAGTACAAACTGGTGTTGAACAACCAATTGTTGAAGTTCCACAAGCTACTGACGACATTCCAGTAGATCAGGTAGTTCAAGAGTTGCCAAGAACTTTTGAACAACGATTTGAACCACATACTTCTCAGGAAGGTGATGGTACAACATTAAGAAGATCTATTAGACCAAAGAGATCAACAATTCCTGATGATTATGTTGTGTATCTGCAAGAATCTAACTACAACATTAGAGCTGAAAATGATCCTGAGTCCTTTTCACAAGCCATGAGTTGCAAAGAGTCAGAACTATGGTACAATGCCATGAAGGAAGAGATGAATTCTATAAAGAGTAATGAAGTCTGGGATCTTGTTGAGTTGTCTAATGGTGCAAAAGCCCTTGGATGTAAATGGGCCATTAAGACAAAGAAAGACTCATTGGGAAACATTGAGATATACAATGCAAGACTTGTTGCTAAGGGATTCACTCAGAAAGAAGGAATCGACTACACGGAGACTTTCTCTCCTGTATCTAAGAAAGATTCCTTACGTGTTATTATGGAATTAGTAGCCCATTTTGACTTGGAGTTGCAACAAATGAACGTGAAAACGACATTTCTCAATGGAGATCTAGAGGAGGAGATTTACATGAAACAACTTGAAGAATTCCCCTCTAGTGATGGTGAGAAATTAGTTTGCAAGCTCAAGAAATCCTTATACGTTTTAAAACAAGCATCCTGCCAATGGTATTTGAAATTCCATAATGTAATTTCTTCTTTCGGTTTTGTAGAAAACATTATGGATCAATGTATATACCTAAAAGTGAGTGGGAGTAAAATTTGTTTTCTTGTTTTATATGTGGATGAAATTTTGGTAGCAACCAATGATAAGGGTTTGCCGTATGAGGTGAAGCAGTTCCTCTCTAAAAATTTTGATATGAAGGATATGGGTGAGGCATCTTATGTCATTGGCATTAAGATCCATAGAGACAGATTTTGAGGCATTTTGGGTCTGTCTCAGGAAACCTATATTAATAAACTCTTAGAGATATTTTGGATGAAGGATTGTTCACTAAGTGTAGCTCCCATTGTGAAGGGTGATAGGTTCAATTTGAACCAATGCCCGAAGAACGACTTTGAAAGGGAACAAATGAAGAACATTCCATACGCTTCTGTTGTTAGAAGCCTAATGTATGCTAAGGTCTGCACAAGACCTGACATTGCATTTGTTGTGGGAATGTTGGGATGATATCAAAGTGATCCAGGTTTAGACCATTGGAGAGCTGCAAAGAAAGTAATGAGGTACCTTCAAGGAACCAAAAACTACATGCTTATGTACAAATGGACGGAAAATTTGGAAGTAATTGGCTACTCAGATTCTGACTTTGCTGGATGTGTTGATTCACACAAATCAACATCAGGATACATTTTTATGATGGCTGGTGGAGTTGTATCATGGAGGAGTGTCAAGCAGACCTTGATTGCCACTTCCATTATGGAAGCTGAGTTCATCTCCTGTTTTGAGGCTACTGTACATGTTGTATGGCTTAAGAGTTTCATTTCTGGGCTTAGAATTATGGATTCTATCTTTAAGCCATTGAGAATGTATTGCGACAATTCAACTACTGTTTTTATGGCTAAAAACAACAAAAGTGGGAGTCAAAATAAACACATCGACATTAAGTATTTAGCTATAAGGGAATGTGTTAAAGAAAAGAAAGTGGTCATTGAGCACATCAGCATTGAATTAATGATCATTGATCCTTTGACTAAGGGCATGCCACCATTTAAATTCAAGGATCATGTAATGAATATGGGACTTGGTTCCATTATGTAGTTTCTCGTTGTATGGACAATGTTATTTTAACGAAATTCTTACTTATTGTGATGTTTTTATCATATTTATGTGCACCTTAATTTGATTTGAGAAAATTCATCTATGTAGGACCAAGAATAAACAAAGGGTTTATTCATTAAGAAATTGTTGCCACATAGATTTTAGTAGAAGTAAATACATAGTAATACATGGAAGATAATACTTGTCATTAGAGGACTTATCGCCATGATTCATGTATCTATTACTTAATACAGATTATCAATGGGTTTTAAGATGAGACATTCAGATTGGAAGTATGGACCAAGTGGGAGAATGTTAGCTCCCGTAACTGCCGTGAGTTGGCTCCCTTAACAGCTTCGATGATTAGGAACCATCTGCCGCCCATTCCAAAAATTCTGGAAAATAACTGCAGTAATTTCCTTAATTTACGGAAACTATTTTCAGTTAATTAATTTCTTGTTGGGAGCTCCTGGAGTGGTCCATTACTCCCTCTGCGGTTCTCTACCATGATTTTTGGAACACTTGACACATAGCCATCAGAAGCTTGATGGAAGCTTGGGTATAAATTCTTCTGTTTAGTCCCCAAGCTCACTAACTCAATCCCCTTCAGTTTTACACCATCAAGTAAGAGTGAGCAGAGCTTGGAAGATTACAGATACTATAATGCTGTCGTAGTTTGAAAGCCCTTCCATAGTTTGTATCGCTTCTCTTTGCAACACTCACGAGGATGAAAGTTTGTATTGTGGGTTTGAAACTGGATTTCGTTCCAAGTTATAGATGCGATTTCTGCCATGGGTTTTTGACTCCACGAGGGTATTCCTGTTTCGAATTTCAAGATTGAAGCTCAGGACTGAATTGCAGCTCGTGGGCTTTGTGGAAAACAAAAGAAGGGACTGCCTCAAGCTTAGCAAAAAGTTTGGTTTTGAAGTGTGTTTAGCATTAATGGCTGGAGGTATTTTTCTTGGGCATTAAAGTTTATTCCACATTAAAGTTCATATTTAACATTGTTAAAGTTTTCGATTGTTATAGAATCGTTATTTTTTATGCTTTCAAAAAATCTTTAAGGCACTTTGATTATGTAGAGATTAACCATCAAACTTGTGATTTTAATAAATTCCTGCCCGATTTTAGAGAAATTAGAGCAAAAAAACGGATCAGAAAAGCTTTCAGACAAGACGAAATAGACCCAAAAAAATTAAACAAAAAAATTTAGACCTTTATGATTTTTTTCCTGCCAATATATAACTTGGATGAAATCCATTATTGATTTTTCTTTTTCCCTTTGATCTTCTAATCCATAAATCTGAATGTTAATGAAATAGATATAAAATCTTTAATACAAGTGATTTATTTGTTAGTGCATTTAAAAAAAATAAAAATAAAAATTATGTTTTAAATATAAAAATAATGTTATTGTACATGTGATTGAGTGGTGAGACTTATTCTACAACCCAATATGAAAGGGACGTGTAAGTTTGTCTATCTGTCTAACCCATTATGAATGGGACGTATAAGTTTGTCTATTTGTAGGTCTGTCCATCTAGTTGACACATGCCTCTTTAAAATAAAAATAAATTACGCAGTAAATAGAAAAATAACATTAACTGTAATAAAAAATTTTATTGTTAAAATGTTTATTTGGTCCTATATAAATTCTATTTAGCATTCAAAAATACAATTTAAATGATGAAAAATTACACATTGTATTTGGACTCTAAAGAAGTTTGTACGTGAAGAAATTTGATCCCTCTTAGCTCATATTACATTAATGTTTAAAATGGATCTATATGATGTAAAATATTTTAATGTAAATTAAGTATATATTATATATTAATAAAACAAATTATGTATATATCATGAAAAAAATAAATTATATAGTTAAACATTTATTATAAGCATTCAAAAATATAAATTAAATAATGAAAAATAACACATTATATTTTACACTCTAAATTTGCCAATAAAATTTTGATTAATTTATTCTAATTAATTTTACCTATTATATTTTTCAATAATATAAAAAAATTACAATTTTATAAATTATCTTAATTTCCGTTTACACCTTTTCCTCTCTGCCCAATTACCATATACCTAGATTTCTCAGTGTTATATTCTATTTGGAATAGAAAATAGTAAAGAATTTCAGTAGTTTTGAAAATTCCTACTTTTTAAGATTTATATTTATTTATAGACATGAAATCTACTTTCATTGATCGTGTTTTTCAAGGTCTGAAAAGCAGATGGATGATGGCCACGGCTTGCCTCATTATTTCTTTTGCAGGTTCGAATTACCATTTTGGTTTTGTAATCACATACTCTGATATTTGGTTCAATAATACTTTTAAATTATTATTATTATTATTAATTTTTGAAAATTTAAAAATCTAATTAAAAATTAAAAATATATTTTTACTAATTTTTTTTTCAATATTAATTTTTTTTCATATTATATAATATACTATTAAATTATAATAATTTTAGCTAAATAGTATCAATGTTTATGAAATAAATTTTGGATGTTTGGACTTATGCGTGTGGGTTTATGAAATCACATTGAGTTTCTTGTAACTTATATAAATGAACTTATGAAATAGATCTAACATGTAACATTGGCTATAAGATCAATGTGGAGGTGTTTTGAATATTTTTAATACAAAAGGAATCATGTTTCTAGAGTTGTTTTTAAGTTTTTTATTATTTTTGTATAAAGGCAAAAAAATCATAGAATCATAAAGCTTATCGGAATTCATCGTCTATTTAAATTATGATTACATTAATTTAATACTCAAATAATGGGACTCCCTAGGGGTTGCCAAGTCAAAGTAATGAAAGGTGATAATATATATGGTAGTGGAAGTTTGCCTCGACCTACCCAGCACACTTGATGTCAATTCAATGAAAAGCTACATCTAAAAGCATTAAAACACAAGGTGATGAATGAAGGTGGATGACCTAATGTTTTGGTGGCCCTTGAACATTGGTTATTTGATGTTTATACTCAATGTTATGTCCTTGTAATCATGGTTGTGACAGGGGGCTTAGACTTGCATATGGGAATTCTGAGTTAAAGACAATTTGGAAGGATCATCAATTTGGGAATTACTTCTCTTTAATTGACTGAATTGGGAATTTATCTCCCAAGGTTTAGTTTGGATGTCTCTGTTGCCTCTATCGATGTCATATGCTTGTTCCGTCCCCCTTAATAGGGTTTTTCTTCTCTACTTTTCATCCCTTTATTTTGGTTGTCACCACATGCGTTTTTTCGCTGAGGGAGTTGAGGACATATTATTTCATAAATGATTGGAGCACTCTTCACCTCCACTAAGATCCATAGATCTCTTCTCTCCTTCCTTCTGCAATTTCATGTGATTATGTTCATCTTCCCTTGGTTATGCTCTAGTAGGTGTAAGATCTATTTGTAGGTGCTTTAAATATTTCTAACACAAAGGGAATCAAGTCCTCACAATTGTTTTTAAGTTCTCTACTATATTTTTCCTTAGACAAAATATCATAGGATCAAAAATCCTATCAACATTCGTCAACTACATAAATTATATGATTACACTAATTTAATACTCAAAGAATGGATTCACCATGGGGGGTGTCAACCTAGAGTAATGACAGGTGATAATATATATGGTAGTGGGAGCTAACATCAGCCCACTCAACACACCTCACATCAATACAATAAAAAGATACATGCAAAAGCATTAAAACACAAGGTGATGAATGAAGGTGGATGACTTATTGATTTGGCGACCCTTAAACATTGGTTCGTTGATGCCTATATGTTGCACATAGTGTTTTCATTGATGACAATAAGTGTCATTGATATCAAAGGGGATTATTGATGAAAACAAGTATCATTGATGTCAAAGGGGATGCCTAAGGAAGTAGTATGATAGTCGGATCTCCTGCATACTCTCATTTAGTGAAGTCAAAGAAGCATGAATTTTATTGAGTTTTTGGTGTAGGTATGATGTACTAATGAGCCTATGAATAGTATGGTTGGATAGTCCTCACTGAGACCTTTCCAACGATATATCACACTTTTAAAAACTCCTCCCGGATGAAAAGTTATGGCCATTTGAAAATTAGCAATAGTTAAGGGCCTAAAACTATTGGGCCAAACCCACAATTCCCAAATTTGTTAACTAGTGTGCAACTTATGGGCAGATCCAGGGTTCATCATGATAATTATTGGTGTTAAACATTGGGCATATTTTTTTTAAATCCAACGGATTAGATAGATAGGTGATGAATCAAACGATAGATGTTATATCTACATGCTCACTAGTTAATCCAAAGTGCCCCCCCATGAGATCTAGTCATGCAGTGCCACGTGGCACACCATGATTGGCCTAAATGATTGATGTGGCAATTCTAACGCATGGTAAAATATGATTAGCCCAAGAAAGTGATATGGCAGCCCTAGTGATGTTGCAAGGAATGATTGGGCGACAATAGTGACATGGCAGGCAAGGAGATCAGATGGTCCAACACGTCGCCTGAGTGACATCAACAAGGTGACATGGCACCTCCAGGGCCCAACAAGTGGCAAGTACATGACACATTTTGACTAGTAAAATGTCCAAAAAAGGTGACACATGGAACCCCTCTTGAGCTACCATGTGGCATGATGACATCATGTTGATTTCATCATGTAGGTGACCATGGACCACTAGTGTCAGGGTCGCATGGCATGGTCACATGGGTAACCGAACTGGGTTGACCACAAGTCTCAAGTCACATGGATGAGGTCAAATGATCCGTGTCAAAGGGAAAAGGGCCTAAGCCCATATTATACAGTTAAATGATGGTCAAATCCAAATAATCGTGGGTCAACAGAACACACACACACACACATGCCATGACTCGAACGAACACGCACAACAATTGATCTATGTTTTATAACACAAGTTTGAGGTGGTATCCTAAATGTCGAGCATTGTAGTTTTAAGTGTTGGCTCTAGGGTTTGAGTTTGCATATGTGGATTGTTGATGCATTTATAGTTTGAGCCTCACGAGCTATAAAGGACTCACACACTATTGTTTTTGTATTTATGGATGAATTTTGGTAGACTCATGTGTTTGATTGGTAGGTTATGTGGATTGGTTTGTATAGTGTTCGTCATAAGTTTGAATCTAGTATATATATATACATCATATATATATATATAATATATATATATATATATTATATATATAAATATATATATATATATATATATATATATATATATATATATTAGATTATATATTTATATATAGATATGTGATTTTTTCCCATTCTGTAGAACACTTACAATCGACGATGAGCATTCTATAGAATTATTTTTGGGAATCAAGAGATTTGTATAACATGCCCTAGAAATGACATTTGTAGAATGTTTAATTTAATATTTGATTTAATATAGTTTTTATAGGTTTTGGGCTCATTTTTAAGTCAAATTGGATTTTGGAAGAAGCATGATGACGAGGGTTCAATGCTAAATAGTCCTAGAGGCATGGAAATTATTGAGGATGTGTTTTTGATGATAAGAATTAATCTTATGTGTTTTGGGGCCTCATGAGCAAGTTGCAATTGGTTTTGGGTGTATGACAAGAACAGGTTCCAACAAGGGTTTAATGTGACTAGATTGATGGGACAGTTGGAAAAAAGTATGGAAAGGGTATGAGAAGTTGTTGGCAGTAGTCTGACAATAACATTTTGTTTTATGTGAATATCTATATTGATTAAAGAACATGTGGATCTAGTTTTAAATATTATGAAAAGTCATCCATGTGAAGTTCAAGGAGGAGGCAGGTGTCTCCACTAAGGTTGGTGCTTCAATCAGGTTGAAGCCTACAACAAGTAAAAGCTCGCATATCATTGAGGTTGGTGCCTATAGTGAGTAGTTGCTCGCACATTTTCGAGGTTGGTGCCTCAATCAAGTTGTAGCCTACCACAGGTAGTTGCTTGCATATCTTGATGGTGCGTGTCTCCAACAGATTCGTGCATGAAAATCTATGTAATGAATTAAAGAAGAAGAATAAGATTTTTTGGTTTTCTCTAGTAAGGGTTTCCATGTAAAAATCGTGTGTCCTCTTGTGTTGATGTGATGGCTTCTTGATGTATGGTTCTATTTATTGATATGTAGCAAATAGTTACGATACATTGATACATAATTGTTCATTAGTAAAAAGCCATGAAATGATAAAAATATTGTCACACTCATTCACGCCCTCTTAGTGTGATCTTTGGTCTAAAACTATACTTAGTGTTATTTCGTCATGGTTATGATGGGGAACTCAGACTCGCACATGGGAATTCTCAATTAAAGACATTTTTGGAAGCTCATAAATTTGGGAATTACTGCTCTTCAATTGAGTGGATTTTATGGTTTATGTGGAAGTTAAATAGTCAAGGGTTGACATGGGAGGTGGTTAAATCCTTTTCTATTCCAAAATTTTTCTCAAACAAGTTAATGTAAGAATTATGATGTTTGGACACAAGGTTTCATTGTGAATTACAAGGCTCTAGTCAACAAGGTGGTGGGATCATTTATTTCTTCTTGGGCTCCCTTTCCCTGGTTTAGATTTTTTGAGTTCTCTCTTACATTTGGGTTAAAAATCGCTCCCCCTTTCCTTTTGGTATTTTTTCTACTTGTTTTTAACTATCTCTACCCCAGTTTAGTTGGAGGTCCCTGTGGCCTCTGTCAATTTCATACGCTTGTTTCTTCCCCCTCTGAGGCTTGTTCATCTCTAGTTCTCATCCCTTTCTTTTGGTTGTTTCCAAAAGTGGTTTTCACTAATGGAGTTGAGGACAACTTGTTTCCTAAATGGTTGGAGCACCCTCCACTTCCACTACAATCCAAGGAGCTCTTCTCTTCTTTCTTTTGTAATTCCATGTGATTGTGTTCATCTTCCCTTGGCTATGTTTTTTTATAATGCCATGCCTCCACCAATATTTTGGCCATTGAGGTGGTGGGAGGCCTTAGGCTACCTCTATTCCATGTTCCCAATAGGCAGCTCAATGCTCTATATCCATTTATGCCACTTTCATACCCCTGGAAATCCACAAAGAAATTAATTAGGATGAGGAAGAAACTAAGGTAGATTGGAGGTTTATTTATGATGAAAGTAGATAGGAAGAGGTTGAAAGCTATATCATAGAGACGAGTAATACACATACCTAATAAATTTGGTATATGCAAACCATATGCATCTATTGGAAATTGAAAACAATCATGGGGAATGTTCTTGTTGTGTGGTTTGAAGCTCAACAACACATTCTCCTCTATATTGATTAAGTTCAAAGATAGATAAAAAAAATGGATGACAAGGTCCCGATTCTAACTAAAAAAATTTACAAATTCAGAAGGCTCTCTATCTATTTAATATGATAGTCATTTTTATATATGTTTATTGTTTTGAACACAACAACATTGTTCTTAGATAGCAAGACATGTATCAATCTCTTAGATATAATTTAGACGTTCCAAAACTCTCGATAATTTTTTAACATTAAATTTCATTAACTATTTTGATATGTACAAATACATTATTTCTATATTTCTAATTTGATTTTCTTCTTATATATCCTTTCCAATATGAATATAAAGTATTATTTGACCTTTACATTTTTTTACTTAAATAATAAAAAAAAATATGCCCATCAAAATAAAATATATTTACACAATTATAATCAAAGTAAAATACTTATTAGTCCCTGCCCCTTCAAGGTGGTAGAGACTAAAGTAATCGTTTTTCAATTTCTATTAGTTTGACACCAAAACCAATGAAATCCTTTTTCTTTTTAACCAATCAGTGAAATCATCTTGAAAGCTTTGAAGGCTTTCTCAGTGGTTCCGCACAATGAAAGCTTGCTTCATCTGAAGGTAGACTTGGGGCAGGGTTCATCTCTGAAATACTCTTGCACAAGTATTCATTTCCTAGGCCCTTTCTGTTGAGCAATGTCTTGTTATAAATTGCATCCGTGAGTAATCTCCTAATTGCTTCTGCCCTCCCTAGATCCCTTTACATAGCCTAATCCATTCTCACTGGCATGTGCTTCGGTGCTCAGTGGCCTCTGCTGTTCTCTATCATCTCCGAATTGTTTGGGATTTGCCACTTTGCAACTTTAAATAATATTGGCACCCTTTGGGAGCCTACAACTTGTTCTCTGATGGGTAGCAGGAAACTTTTACGATAGGAGAGAAAAGGTTGAAATGTCATCCAGTGATGTTCCAGTTGCATCTTCAGCTGAGGAGGTGTGTGCTTTGAAATAATGTTTTTCATAATGGAAGTAGTTAACATCATTGGTTCAGCCATTGCAGCTGTTCTAGTGTACAGGACAGGCAATTCTACAAGCAAGGCATTGATAAAAAATTCAATACACAAACCAATGAGTCCCGCTTGTCGGATCAAAAGCCTCATGTATTGATCCAAAGGGAGCAAGAAAGAAATTAGTGGTGATAAATTGACTGATATATGAGTTCGAAAGCAGCGTTGTCTAAGAATCCGTTGTGTCCCTTTCTTAAAAGATGAGGACAATATCATAATATTTGGTCTATTTTCCCTTAAGTTCTATTTACTAATCTGATGAACGATGAAATGCCGGCTAGAGCCAATTCTGTGTGATTTAATGGAATCACTTATTAATGGGATTCTGCCTGTATTTCTTATTATTATAATAAAAAAGGTGGTGCGGCTGTGAATGGTTCAAAATATGTGTGTTTTTTTAATCAAGTTATGGGTTTTAAATTTAAATTTTGAGTAGAGTATAAAATTATATTGAAATAAAATAATAATAATAAAAGCGGGTGGGGGTGAATGGTTAAAAAGATGTATTATGTGATGGGTTTAAATTTCAGGTAGAGTGTTTTCATTGTCTGAATTGTGGGATTATTTAGTAGTTTTTCTATTAGATTTAGTACAATTGAGACTCTTGAATTTGATTTTATGGTTGAAGCATTGTGAGGTAGAGTGTTTTCATTGTCTGAATTGTGGGATCATTTAGTAACTTCCATTAGCTTTAGTATAATTGAGACTCTTGAATTTGATTTTATTGTTGGAGCATTGTTATCTTAAGAGGTGAGGAGGAAATCAAGTATTCAAGCCTACACACTATAAGTAATGTAGCAAGAGGATGTCGAAGGGAAGAGTAGAGAATCAAGAGATACATCCATATCGAAGTTGAAAGGAAAAAAAATAAAAATTCAAATATCAGCTCTGTGATAAGAAAAAGCATCTCAAGAACGATTGTTGGAAGAGATGGAAATCCAAGGAAGACTACAAAAAGGAGGCAAATCCAATTTAATCAAGCTCAAGTGTGATTGTTGAAGTATTGTCTATTAGTAATGTTCCTCAATACTATGATGAATGGTTGTTAGATTTCAATGCTTCTCCAAATATGTGTCCATACAAAAATTAGTTTTCTTCGTATGAAGAAGTTCATGGTGGAATTGTTCTTGTGGGAAATGACATTTCTTGTAAGATTGTTGGGGTAGGAATTAGCATAAAAATTAAAATGTTTGATGGTATTATAAGAACATTAAAAAATGTTAGATGTGTGCCTAAACTAAATAAGAATTTAATTTCTTTTTAGATTTTGGCAATGATATAATTGTATAAATGCGAAAATTTTATCTTTTAAACAAGTGAGTTTCATGCACCAATTTAATATTTGACTTAATAGTAGCTTTAAAATTATATTATTATCATTATTGATTTTTTAATTAGAGATTAAATATGTTTCTCCACTAAAAGAAATTTTCAAGATTAATTTAATAACCTTTTCACATTTATTTGATACTACTATCAAATTATAATAATTGTTTCCATGTAACCAATATTATTAATATTTATGACATAAATTTTAGATGTTTGGGCTTATGAATGTGGGTTTATGAAATCATATTGGACTTCTTCTAACTTATGCATATGGACTTATTAAATAGATTATGCATAATTGTTTCCATATAACCAATATTATTAATATTTATGACATAAATTTTAGATGTTTGGGCTTATGAATGCGGGTTTATGAAATCATATTGGACTTCTTCTAACTTATGCATATGGACTTATTAAATAGATTATGCATGGAAGAGTGGCTATAAGATATATGTGTAAGCGTTTTAAATATTTTTAACACAAATGGAATCATGTTTTTAGAGTTGTTTTTAACTTTTCTGTTATGTTTTGCCTTATGACAAAAAATTATAGGATTAAAAAGCCTATTAACATTCATCACCTATTTAAATTATATGATTACATTAGATTAATAGTCAAACAATGGATTCCCTATGGGGATGTCAAGTTAGAGTAATGGAATGTGATAATATATATGGTAGTGGAAGCTTGCATCGACCCACCCAAAACACCCAGTGTCAATACAATGAAAAGCCACATGCAGAAGCATTAAAACATAAGGTGATGAATAAAGGTGGATGACTTACTAGTTTGGCGACCCTTGAACATTGATTCTTTGGTGCCTGTACTCAGTGTGATGTCCTCGTAATCATTATTGTGATGGGGGGCACAAAATTGCAAATGGGAATTCTCAATTAAAGACAATTTGGAAAGTTCACCAAATTGGGAATTACTTTTATTCAATTGACTAAATTTTATGGTTTATGTGGAAGTTATATTGTCAAGGGTTGATGTGAGAGGTGGTTTTCCTTTTCTGTTCCAAAGTTTTCTTCAAGCAAGTCAATGTTGGCATTTCTAGGCCCAGATACAAGGTTTCATGGCGAATTACAACGTTCTAGTTAGCAAGGTGGTGGGACTTTTTATTTCTTCTTAGTCTCTCTTTCCCCTGGTTTAATTTTCTGGGTTCTCTCTCACATTCAAGTCAGAACTCTCTCCCACTTTCCTTTTGGTTTTTGTTCTACTTTTTTTTAATATCTTTCCCCTAGCTTAGTTAAGATGTTTTTGTGGCCTCTATCGATGTCATATGCATGTTTCTTCCCCCTCGAAGGGTTGTTATTCTCTAGTTTTAATCCCTTTCTTTTGGTTGTCGCCACAAGTGGTTTTTCATTGAGGGAGTTTAGGACATATTGTTTCCTAAATGGTTGAAGCACCCTCCACCTCCAACACAATCCAAGGATCTCTTCTCTCCCTTCCGTAGTTTCATGTGATTATATTCATCTTCCCTTGGTTATGCTCTAGTTGTTATAAGATCTATGTGTAGGTGTTTCAAATATTTTTAACACAAAGGCAATCATGTCCTCACAATTGTTTTTAGTTTCTCTAATATATTTTTCCTTAGGACATAAAATCTTAAGATTAAAAATCCTATTAGCATTTTCCAACTATTTAAATTATATGACTGCATTAATTTAATACTCAAATAATGGATTCCCTATGGGGTTGTCAACTCGGAGTCATGAAAGGTGATAATATATATGTTATTGGAATCTAGCATCGGCCCACCCAACACACCTGGCATTGAGAAAATGAAAAGATACACGCAAAAGCATTAAAACACGAGGTGATGAATGAAGGTGGATGTATTACTAGTTTGACGACCTTTAACATTGGTTCTTTGATGCCCATATGTTGCAGATAATGTTGTTATTGATGAAAATAAGTGTCATTGATGTTAAAGGGTATGCTTAATGACAACAAGTATCCTTAATGTCGAAGGGGATGCCTAAGGAAGCAGTATGACAGTCAAGTCTCTTGCATACTCTCATCGTGTGATGTCAAAGAATTATGAAGTTTATTGAGCTTTTGGTGTAGTTATGATGTTCCAATGAACCTTTGAATACTATTTTTGGATAGTCCTCACTCAGACCTTTCCAATGGTATATCACAGTCTAAAAAAATCCTCCAAAATGAGAAGTTATGGCCATTTGAAAATCAACAATAGTTAAGGGCCTAAAACTATTGGGCCAAACCCACAATTCCCAATATATTAACATGTGCATAATTTATGGGTGTATCCATGGTTCAGTAATTGAATGAATGGAAGATAGGGGCTAAACATGCATGATAGGTAATGGTGCTAAATGTCGAGCATAGTTTTTCAAATATAATGGATCAAACAACAAATATTGTATCTACATGCTCACTAGTTAATTTGAAGTGGCCCTCCCATGAGAGTCAGTCATGCAGTGCTAGGTGGCACACTGTGATTGGCCCGAAGAACTGATGTGGCAATTTCAACACATGGTAAAATATGATTGGCCCAAGAATGTGACGTGGAAATGAATGATTGGGTGAAAATAATGACATGGTAGAAAATGGGATGATATGGATTAACATATCACCTGAGTGACATTAGCAAGGTGATGTGGCGTTGGTAGGGCCCACCATGTGGCAAGTACACTTGGCACATTTTGACTAGTGAAAAGTCCAATAAAGGGTGACATGTGGCACCCCTCATAGGCTGTTATGTGACATGATGACATCATGTTCATGTCATCGTGTAGGAAACCATGGACCCTTAGGGTCAAGGTCGCATGCCATGGTCATATGGGTAACTGAGCAGGGCAAAGCGTAAGTCTCAAGTCATATGAATGAGGTCACATGGTTGGAATCAAAGGGAAAATGAGCTAAGCCCATATTATACAGAAGAATGATGGTCAACTCCAAATAACTGTGGGTACACACAACATATATCTATATACAACAGTGTCATGACTCAAATGAACACACACAACAATTGTTCTATTTTATAACACAAGTTTAACGTGATAGCCTGAAGGTCGAGCACTGTGGTTTTAAGTGTTGTCTCTAGGGTTCAAGTTTGCGGACTGTGGATTGCTGATGCATTTATAGTGTGAGAACCAAAAGCTATGAAGGGATGACACACTGTTATTTTTGTATTTATGCCTAAATTATGTTATGTAAAATTGTGAAATGGTGACTGGTAATGACTCATGTGTTCGATTGGTTGGTTATGTGGCTTGGACTGTACAATGTTGGTCATAGGGTTGAATCTAGTCAAGCCTGATCAATTGTTTTATATATAAAGGTGATGTTTTCCACTCTATAGAACTGTTAAACAATCTGCGGTGAGAATTCTATAGAACCATTGTTGGGAATTGAGAAATTTGTAAAATGCACCCTAAAAATGTCATTTTGAAGATGATTTAATTTAATATTTGTTTTTATATAGTTTTTGGAGGTTTTTGGGCTCATTTTTAAGTAAAATTGGATTCCGAAAGAAGCATGGTGATTAGGGTTTTGTGATGAACAGTCTTAGAGGCATGAAAAGTATTGATGATGTTTTTTTATTATCGTAATCACTATTATGTGTTTTTGGGGCCCATGAGTAGGTTATAATTGGTTCTGGGTATATGGCAAGAACAAGTTCCAAGAAGGGTTTATTTGGCTAGATTTATGAATAGATTGGAGCATAGTATGGACATGGTATGACAATAGCAGTTCATTTCAATATGAATATTTATATTGATTGAAGAGTAGGTGGATCCAGTTTGAAATATTATGAAATTTTTTCCATGTGAAGTTAAAGAAGGAGGTGGGTGCCTCCACTGAGGTTGGTGCCTCAATTAGGTTGAGGCCTAAAGTAAGTTGAAGCTTGCATATCTCTAAGGTTTGTGCCTCAATCAGGTTGTAGCCTACAATGATTAGTTTCTTGCAAGTTTTCGAGATTGGTGCCTTAATCAGGTTGTAGCCTACCACAAGTAGTTGCTTACATATCTTGGGGTTGGGTACCTCCAACAGGTCGGTGCCTACAAATCAATGTAATGAATTGAAGAAGAAGAAGAAGATTTTTTGTTTTTCTCCCGTAAGGGTTTCCATGTAAAAATATTATGTCCTCTTGCTTTGATGTGATTAATTCTTGATATGGTGATGCCTTCTTGATGCATTGTTCTATTTATTGATATGTTGAGAATAGTTATGATACATCGCTACATAATTGTTCATTGATAAAAATTTGTGAAATGATAAAATTACTACCACACTTATTCACCCCCGTTTTCCCCGTCATCTTTGGTCTAACAATATACTTAGTTTTATGTCCTCATAATCATGGCTATGACAGGGAACTTAGATTCGCAAATGGGAATTCTTAGTTAAGGACATTTTAGAAAGCTCATCAATTTGGGAATTACTACTCTAAAATCGAGAAAATTTTATGGTTTATGTGGAAGTTAAATAGTCAAGGGTTGACGTGGGAGGTGGTTTTCCTTTTCTGTTCCAAAATTATCCTCAAGTAGTTCAAAGTTGGAATTACCAGGTTTGGACACATGGTTTCGTGGTGAATTACAAGGATCTAGTTATTAAGGTGGTGAGACCAATTATTTCTTCTTGGTCTCTCTTTCCATAGTTTAAATTTTATGGGTTCTCTCCCACCTTTGGTTTAGAACTCTATGCCCCTTTCCTTTTGTTTTTTGTTATGCTTGTTTTTAACCATCTCTCCCATGGTTTAGTTGGAGGTCCTTTTGGTATTTGTCAATTCCATATGTTTGTTTCTCCCCCCTCAGAGGGTTTTTCTTCTTTATTTTTTATCCCTTTCTTTTGGTTGTTTCCACAAGTGGTTTTCTGTTGAGGGAGTTGAGGACAACGTGTTTCCTAAATGGTTGGAGAACCCTCCACCTCCACTACAATCCAAGGCCCTCTTCTCTCCTTTCTTCTACAATTTCATGTGATTCTAATCATCTTCCCTTGGGTATGTTTTTCCTAATGCCATGCCTCCACCAATATTTTAGCCATTGAGGCAGTGAGTGTGAAATTTCCACAAATGCACCAACTGGAGTTTGTTATTTTAACTTGTTAGAAGTTTATTTGTTTACAACAAATAATGAATAGGTAATTGATGCATTCTTCACAATAAAAAATACGTTGTGGAATATAAAATCAGGAATTGAGAAATATATGCACAAACATAAGAAAAAAGACACTGATATTTTGGATTAAACGTGTCTGGAAAAAAAATGGAGAGAAAGCCAAAGCAACAAATGAGGATTTGTTTTATTATGTAACAAATATGGATAGTTAAAATTATTGGTCTTGTTTGCTTAGCTCCAACAATTTTTCTTAACTGGAACCACACTAGTTGGTTCGAAACGCGTCGACAAATGATTTGTTATGTGATTTTGCCGAAATTATTCTCACAATCTAGATGGATCACAAAAGTCTAAACTCATTAATAAGATCTTTTCTCTCATGGTAACTTTCCTAACCCCTCGTTAGCAAACTCGCACTTCCCAACTAATTCACATAGTTGGACGAGAAATGCGCATTTCCTGCTCTGATGAATTTGATATGTATTTATAAATCCTCTAGATGGTCTGTCCTTCCTGTCACTTCCTTTGGAAACAATTTTCTTGGCCTCTTGGGACTTGATATGGGACGTAGCAACTGAATCGATCCCTCTACCAGTAACTTGCACTCACAAACTAAGCAAATTTCACTGTAGAATTCAGCCTCCTTACAAGATAATTTGGCCTTCCTTCCTTGAATTTGCAAACTGGAAAACCACCTGAGAATTTCTCTGGAAATTCTCCCTACTGCAAACCCTTGTTCCTCTCCTTCCCTAGTTTGAACTGTGCCCTCACTAAAAACTATGAACTTGGTAGCTCTATCTACCTTTCTAACTGATTAACTGATGCTAAATGTGTCTTTCTCCATCACCTCGATCTACTCTTATAATCTCTCGTTGATTCTTCAATGACCATGATTCAATTTCCATCAATGGCTAGGATCCATTAGACTTCATCAATAGAAGTCTCTAGAGTAATATCAAACATTTCTAATTAATTAATTTACCACTTTTCCTAAGTTAGACTTAGGAAATATTTTAATTATGGAAAATTAATTTAATTAAGGTGTTTCCCAAGATTATCCTGCGAAACCTCTTTTAGGTTTTGGAGATCTTGAATTCCTTAGCCTCTTAGCATCATTTGAGACTAGAATACTTGTAAGATGCTACCATAAACTAACAATCCTTCTTAGCGTGGAAGGTGTTCTCCACTATACCCATTTGTTCTATGAAATAGATGAACTTGGCTCTCCTTAGATATTTCATGACTATATCTGCAACATGTTGTTCTATGGGAACATGTTGTAGATGGACTGCTCCACGTTGTTGATGATTTAATTCTCTTATGCTTCCTTTTTGACCTGACTCCCTATCATTGGAAATCATTATGAAGAAGTCAACTAGAAAACACTGTCCATTAACCACTGCACATACTTTGATTCACCTACTACTAACTATACTTGAATCAATCTATGATCTACTGTGTCACTATAACTACTTATGCAATTGTCCTTGAGTCCTATGATTGTAACTAACTCTGCACTATCTATTGAGCACCTGACTGTGCCCAACTGGCTCTGCTACTATTGCTCACATATATGACTGCAATTGGTTATGCATTTTCCCCTCAAGATCTAACTACACCTTAATGACATCTTGATCCTCATACTACTCTATTTTTGGCTCCTATAACAAAGGAACTGATCCATGTGAGCAACAACTAGACATGGTCTAGACTTCCTTTTGCTCCCCTTAGACCTTGCCCATACTGGTACTCTGAGGCATCATGCTCCTCTTCCATCTTGAGGTATCATTGCTATCAATGTGAATTCCTTTAATCTAGAGGTTAGCTCATATATTTTTGCTGAATTTGTTTTCTATTGCTGCCCTTTCTTGTCCTTCTTTCTCTTGGGACACTAGGTGACATAGTGACCAAATTCACCACATCTGAAGAATTTGACCTTTGACAAGTCCTCCTTCTTTTTCTATCCTCCTTTTAAGTTTCGTACCTAACTTAGACCCTTCTTCACCTTCCCTTTACCTACAAGGGATACGTTCTCCTCTTCCTTTCCACCTTTGGTCCCCTATTACTACTACTAATATTCCTTCTGCGAGACTAATTCTTAGCTCCTCCTTAGTGAAGTCACTCCATAGGCGCTCCCATTCTAGAAGTGTGTCTCACCCATAGATGAATTGGATGCATGTACGCCACTCCTTGGATAACCCATTTAGATTCATGCACACCAGCTCACTATCTATTAGTTTCTTTTGTACAACTACAATTTCATCTCTGATTCCTTGAATCCTGGTGAGGTAGGAAGTAACATCCTCGTCCTTCTGCATTTTTACTATCCTCATCTTCTCCTTGAGAAACCTTTTACAATTCTCATCTAGATACTAGTATAGGTTCACGATGGCATCCCACATTCCCTTTGCTTTATTCTTGTCTGTAATATGCGGGACAATGTGATCCCAAAACCCTTCTAAGACCATCCTCTTGGTCTTTTCCATCTCTTTCTTGAAGGTTGCTAGTTGTTGTGAAACTGTTGGTTTTGTCATGAATTTTTTCACAAAATCCTTCAAGCCATGCTCATCAAGTAGGAATTTCATTTTGGATTTCCAAACGCCAAAATTAGAGGCTCGTCAAGTCTGTCCTCATCCCTGAGTCCTATTGTGGCCATCTTTGTGCAACTCAAATAACTTGGAGAACTATCTTTTAGAAATCTCCTTCTCCTTCTGGTAACTTTTCCTTCTCTCTCCTACTCGCACTCCCTCTAGAAATGCGCAAATATGTTCTTTCACTTGCCTCTCGTGTCCTTCATGGAATTCACACTGCCTGCATCTCTACTGGGTAACTCAGTCTACCTCTTGGAAGTCCTTCTTTCAAATCTGGCACACACACTATAAATCCTGAAACTTGCACTAGCTAGATGAGCAAGCTTACTATAGCATTTTGTTGCTAGAAATCACAACTTCCTTCCAACACTAGAAAAACTGGCATTAGAGGAAATTTGAGCCTAAAAGTGGCCTCCTAAGGAGAAATCAACAAATTAATAGAAAAATACCATGTAGACAATTTTTGAGCATTACTTTACTTTTATCTATGTTCCACAATATTTATTAGCACAATATTTAATTAAAAAAAGTTAATATATTATTTCTAATTTTTACTTTTATCAATCCTCAATAGATCAACACTTTAATATATATAATATATATATTATATATAATATATTAACATATATATATATATATATATATATACTATTTTTTTAGGTATTTTAATGGTCCTACTACCAAATTTTCTCGAAATATATTTTTGGCGTGGAATTTGGTAAATTTCTTTTCTCGAATATGTATTTAACTATTAACTTTTAATATTTAATTTATTTAATTACTTAACTATTTTATATTTAACTATATATTCTATATTTTTGTTTGGAATCCGATAATTTACCCTGTTTGTAATATGTTTTTTTAACTATTTTATATTTAAGTATTTAATTATTAATAAGTTTTGTTTGTTTGTTTGTTTTTGTTTTGTTTTTGCTTTTGTTTGTTTGTTTGTTTGTTTGTTTTTTTTGTTTTTTTGTTTTGTTTTGTTTTGTTGTTTTGTTTTTTTGTTTTGTTGTTTCGTTTTTTCTTTTTTTTCTTTTTTGTTTTTGTTTCTTTTTCTTTTTGTTTTTGTTTTGTTTGTTTGTTTGTTTGTTTGTTTGTTTTTTTTTCTTTTTTTTGTTCGGTGATAATCATATCAAAACTGATTTGTCGATGAACCACACTTGATGGTTCAAAACGCGTCGATAAATTAGTTCTGATGTGATTATCATCGAAAAATAATAAAAAATACAAAATAAAAACTCCTTAGTAATCAAGAAATGGATCACAAAAACATAAATTTAGATATTTAACTATATTTAACTATTTGATATTTAACTATTAATATTTATATTTAATTACGTTTTACCTATTTTACCTATTTTATATTTAATTGTAACTCTCTACATTTATATTATATTTAACAATTTTTTGAGTGTTTTTTTAGGGCATGATTATTAATGTCAAATGAGCCGACATTTTTAATTTATAATTTTTCACTAATATCAAGATTTACATTACATTAATAAATTTTTTGATATTCTAATTCATATTAGTAGGGTAGTTAAATAACATTAATAGAATATTTCACGAATACTCAAATTACTAATAAAATATTTTACTGTAACCCAAATTAATAATAAAACATTTCATGGATACCCAAATGAAACAATTTCAAATTATTTAGGACATGTACCTCTTTTTAAATTCTAAGGATTTTGATTGGTTTACATATTATGACATAGAAATTACATGAGTTGAAATTTCCTCTAAAGAAACCCTCTGAGAAATAAAATGGAAATTCCCTTGTGTTTTTTTCTCTTCCTTTTATGCACAAATATGCAATTGCAACCCTTGCTGCAATTTTTTTGTGTTGAGATCTACTTGTTGTAATTGTAATTCCACAACTCATGACAACTTGTAATAGTTAACTAAGTTAATTTGACTTAGTTGGCTCAGTTAATTCAAGTTGAGGGTCTAACTTGAGTCATGTAGAGTGTCTCCTACATTATAGGAGCTTCGGTTGAGTTTATTTTGAGTTGTAATTATT
Organism: Pinus taeda; assembly: GCA_000404065.3. Classification (NCBI taxonomy): domain Eukaryota; kingdom Viridiplantae; phylum Streptophyta; class Pinopsida; order Pinales; family Pinaceae; genus Pinus; species Pinus taeda. The sequence goes on from APFE031570834.1 coordinate 50,965, forward strand.
TAATTCAGTCTAATTCAGTTAAATTCAGTTAAAATCGTTCAAGTTGATGGATGAAATAGTGGGAGATCTAGTAGTGGGGTGTAACCTGTAGTGATCAACCACTAAAATGAAGATTCACTCATAATTAACTCATGCATGCCAGATCAAAGAAAGACCCAGTTGAGATTAGAGTTCAGGGACAAAGTAATCTTAGTTTTATAATCATCTGAATTGTACAAGTGGTGCATGCAATCAGAGGAAGGCTTATGAGGATCGCACAATTCATAATTGTGGAATCTCCCAATTAAATATGAGAAAATGCCCAAGGAAACTACACAAGGAAATAGGAGCTTGCTAAGAATTTTTTTTTGGCTAAGTATTGGCTTGAGCTTGTCTAGGAAGTAGTGAGATAGATAGAGATACTGCAGAGGTTGTTGGGCTTGAGCAAAGCATTGTAATCTTCTCATATTTTTTGATTAATGCAATATACAAATAACATGTTTTTTTAGCTTTGGATTTTCCCAGAAAATCATTGTGTTATTTGTGATGAATTCTTTCTCTTTTATTCTTCGTGATTTCATCGATCATTTATTATTTCTGCTAATGAGTAGAGTAGATTTAAGTAATTTTTTTAGCATATTATAATCTGTAGTTTGAATCTACAAGGAATTTTTGCATGGTATCTGTTGTAACTTTTTCTGACACCGAGAAAGTTACCATTTTTTTTGAATTTTAGGCAGTCTACCTTTCAGCTAAATCTTTGGGCATATATAAAATTTCATGGAAACATGGTTGCTCGACTAATTTTGAATATTTTAAATACTTGATTTTATGAAAAATATTAAATTATATTTTATTAGATTATTTTTATTTAAAAATAAAAATTATTTGAAAAATAAAAATGTTGGGCTTGTCACCCAATCTTTAAGTTGCATCAAAGTTAATCCCTTCAAACACCGAAGTCAAGTTCACTACCAACCAAACAAAAACCAAGTCAGAAACTAGTCAACAACATACACTAATCAAAGCACAAGAGGGGCCCACAAGGGCATACATTTCATTTTAATCACGCCTTTACAAATATTGAATAAAATGGTGTATATAAAAACCATTTATATTCATTACCTTGTACATATGGGATAAAATCCCATGGAGAGCTAAACTTCAAAGTCAAAGTAGCATATCAAGTCAAAGCTATATACTTTTGGCAAGTTAAGGCCAACGCATGGGATAACTATGGAGTAGTTTTTAATGGTTTATATTAGTGTTTGAAGATCAACGATGTATATTCAATTTCGGACCGCTCAGGATTTTCGACATTTAATGGAGGAGGGGGGGTCCGAAATAAGTCATTTTTTGAAACAACTTATGATTACGTAGCATGATTGGATGAATTTCGGTACCCCCTGTAGCAAAACTACTTACCATGTGCAGCCCCCTACGAAATCAACTTATAGTTTTAATTTTCTCCTCAAGCGATAATGCATGATAAAGCATCGTGAGCAGAGGGTTCTTAGATCACTGCAAGCAGGGTTCTAGAAATTTGCATTCATACCTCAACTCTTCTGATGAGCTGAGGCAAGGAGAGCTAGCTCTCTAGTTGTGGAATGATGGCAAATAACATTGTGATGGGCAGATCATCATTGTCCTCTAATGGGTTATTTAAAGCTGATACAATCAAGCAGAGGATGGTCGACTTGATACCCAATTTGTGCTTCACCTTGTTCATGATTGGAATGATGGTGTTCATACCAACAACCACAGGTAGTCCAAGACAGGCTTGTCTGACTGCATAAATATGTTATGCCCTTTACTCATAGATATTGCAAACGGTTGCCTCTGGAGAAAACAAAATAGTTACACAGTAAATCAGAAAGTCACTAAGGTAGAAAATAAGCTAATGATTGGGGATCAATTTCCAAATATCTCTTTTAAGTCTCAAAGTAATCCAGACAAATATGTTGCAGAGAAAGAGCTATATCATGGTTCCCCCTGTGAAGTAAGGGACTCATCAAATCCATGGCAGTTTTGGATGATCATGTTGAAGAATGGGAACTTTGATACTAAATATGAATTGTGTCCAAAGAATGGTAGAAAGGTCAGTGCGATCATTAAAAGTAGGACCTGTCCTCATTTTGGGAGAGGCTGCATGAATCAGCCTCTTGTTTACCACAACTAGACAAAGCCTCAAGAAAATTAAATATATTCCTGTAATTCACAACCACCCAGTATAAGGGGAAGTTTCTATGGAACTTATGATCTAAATGCAAGTCTAGGAGCTGACATTGATTATATTTCTTATTTTTCTATTGTTTGGGAGAAGCAAGCTAGCACAGGGAGATGAATATTTTCCCATAAATTGAAAACATCTAAGAAATATCCTTGGTTGATGCTATATTTTAGTTCTGATGCCACCAAAGGATTTTCTTAATGATATCATTATGACACTTGTGAGATGATGTTGAAGTTTCCAAAGTCGCCAAATTTCAAGGTAAAATTGACACTCAATGTTATACGCAGAGGTGGTTCAAATAGCCTGTTTTATTTGATTGATATTGGTAAGTGTTAGAATAATGATGGACAACCATGTGATGGTGAGGTTGTTACTAGATATAGTGAGACTATCATAAATCCTGAGGTGACGAGATAGTGTAGACTTGATAATCTTGTTGTCTGTCCACCTTATCACATCAATTCCAATGGTAGAAAAGTCTACAGAAATGACACAACTAGTTTTCCATACTGTGCTTATCATTTGTACTGCGCACCGAGCAATGCAAAATATCTTGAGGCACCTTTTGATCTTTTTGATCCATATAGTAATTCTTAGGCACAAGAACTGGTACAATTATTACCACATTGAAAATGGGCTATTCATGGTTATCCAATTCATAAGGGAAAAGGGCAGACTGAAGTCTTGAACTCAGGATCTAGCCAAAAATCTAATCATTGTTTTCATTAACAGTTTGAAACAAAGTTTGACCAAAAAAAAAAAGATCAACAAGAAGGGTTTGGTTGTGTTGATAGGATCATATTTTTGTTAAAGAAATAATGAGAATATAGATCATTTACTGTTATCGTCATGTCTGTGTGTGTTGCTACAAGTCTAGATATATGTGTTTATGCTTATGTTGCAGCTCAAGTAAAGAAAACCCTGAAGGTCACACATAAATTAGGAGGAGATAGTAAGAGATGGGTTTTCTGTTTATCCTTAGGTTGTATCAGAACTAGAATCTCGCAGATGGACTTTTGTTGCTTATGGAAATTCTCGCAATAGAAATTAATTTGGAGCAAATGGACTAGGAAATGGTGTGATCAAGGGTACCTCTGTTTTCCAAGGATATTCTACTTTTCAAAATGATGAAGCAGGTAATATTTTTTCCATGCATCCTCACTCATCAATGTGGTCCATTAGATAGTTAATTTCTAGTTTTCATTTGTAGAACCCTTTCAAAACATGGGTATTTCTCTCAACATATTGTCTAAATGTTGGAAGTCAGATAGTTTTTCTTCTGCAGTTGCAAAATACAAGAATTTCATGAAGGCTTTTACTTACCACAAACAGAGACATTAAAGAAAAAAAGTGTTGTGTGACAGTTGGGATTTAGGTGGCAGAATTGACCTTGAGAAAAGGGAAGTTGACAAATTTCCTAGTGAACATTTCATCATTTCAGAACTTAATGAAAACTGGAAAATATTTAACGAGTGACTTCAAGAATCCCAAATTTAAAGATTTGAAATAAATCCAAATCATCAGTCTAAGACATCTAGAAACAAAAGATCAACTGGTTAAGGATCATTTTGTAGATTTCTAATATTCAGTGAACCAATTCCATATTTCAATGCACAATGCTTGCAAGTAGTTCAATGTTTCCAGTAGATAAATTAGAGATATTATTTTATTTTTAGTTATTATTCAATATTTTATTTCGGAATTATTGCAACAATTTAAGAGAGATTTAGTTTATATATTGTTTCATTTGTAACCTAAAGGAGTTGGCTTTTGATGCCAAAACCTTTCAGCTCTAAAAAAAATTGACTACAGAATTCTTAATTGAAGCCTTCTGGCTCCAGTTCATGACAGAAATTGTGTTTTCTCTATGTTTTTCTAGTGTTTTCATGCCTTATTTATGCACATGTTCAAAGTAACATATGAGATTTTGGGTAAGAATAGATCGAGTATCAATTTGTTTGAAATCCCCCGCATAGTTATTATCATTTAAAGAGATTAGTTTAAGGTTATGAAGCCAGCTCACAAAATAGAAGAAAAGATAGATCATTGACTTCAAAATCAACCTCTTTAAGGGGGAAACCTCCTTTACATTACACAAATTAACAATTCCTGGATGATACAAATGACAAGACCTCCTTTATATATAGGAGTCTAAGGGGTCATAATATAATCAAAGCCAACATAACAATAATAATGTAAGGGCACAACAATAACAATAGTGGGCTTCTATGGGGCACAATAATAACAATATGGGGACTACATGGGCACAACAATATAATAAGGGGGTTTCACTAATCACAATAAGGAGTTACACTAGTAGTATAAGGACCTAACACGCCCCTCTCCTTCAAAAAGTGTTTTCCACAATGCTTGAGTAGTTCTAGATGCTTATGTATAAAATTCTCATCCTCCCATGTGGAATATTTAGCAGGTAAGTTATTCCACTTGATGAGATACTCTAAAATTGATCGATTTCGTAGATGTCGGGTCCTTGTTTCCATGACTGATTCAGGTTCCAATATCATTTTTCCTTCCTTGTCAAGTTCCGACAATATTGTTTGAACTGGTACCTTGTCACCTATAACCTTCTTTAAGCATGAAACATGGAAAATTGGGGGCACTCAGGAAGATGCAGGAAGCTCCAATTTGTATGCCATAGTACCAATCTTTTGCAACACCTTGTAAAGATCATATTACTTTGGTGATAATTTATTATCCTTCTTGGCTTTCTTAAGGGACATTTGTTTGTATGGTTGCATTCATAAAAATACCCTGTCGCCTATATCAAAACTTCTTTTGCTATGATGTTGATCTGCCTGTTGTTTCATTCGATTTTGTGCGAAAGTGAGGTTATCCTTTTTCTTCTTGATATGTCTTTCTATCTTGAGAGTTTGAGGAGTGATAATTTTTGCCAATGCATTACAAGATATGGTTGGATTAATTTCTCCTTTGTCTGGGGTTGGTTCTTGGTGTATATCCTCTTCTTTTGACGTTTCTTGATCCTTTTCTTCCTCCTCTTCACAATCAATGTAAAATAATTTCTTCTTAGCACACTTACGACCTTTAGTGTATTTTCTATCACAATTGTAACAAAGGTCATTTTCTCCTTTTTCTTCCAATTTTTGTGGTTTCAACCTCGTAGGTTGTGTAAGGCTAGGAGGAACAACACTTCCATATTTATAATTGTGAGTGGTAGGACTTATTGTTGCCATAATTTTTCTTTCTAACCTGAATGCCTTCTCCAATGAATCAGGTTCCCAAAGATGAACCTCATGTTGAATTTTATCCTTTAAAGTCCCTATGGAGACATCAATCCTTTTCTTCTCTGGAATATCATTTACCCTTATATTCAATTTTTGGAAGTCCTCAATGTGCTCTTCCATTGAACCATTTTGTTTGAAATTTATAAATTGGCTAAAGAAGGCATTTCTCTTTGTATCCTCATAATGTGCTATCATTTCCTCCGTGAAAATTTACCAAGTGACAAGTGGTTTACAATAAAAAAATCTCTTTATACCATAAAAATTGATTTGGTTCTAAATATAAAGATACAATACATACCTTTTGTAATAGTTGCACATCATGTAGATCAAAATATTTCTCCATATGTAGTATCCATGTTATTGGATCCTTGCCATCAAACTTCCTCATATCGATCTTTGGAATATGGTGGGTCTTCAATCCAATGTTAGATTCTATGAAATCATGATTAACATTTATTTTTTTCTCATCATGAGTTTCCTCTACTACCTTTTCGTCATTAGGAGGCCTTTCTTGTAGCAACTTTGTCCCACCTTCCTTCAAACCTTCCATGTCTTTCTTCAAATTGGCTTCCATACCATCGATATTAGCTTCCATGGAACATATAAAATTATTTATCTTAGCTTCGATCACATTCTTCAAATAATCCTTCCAATTTTTCTTACTAGGTGTTTCTATTTTCTTGATTCGAGTCATTATTTTTCTTTCTTTTAGGAGCTCGATATTTAAACGACTGTAACTCTATAATTTCATATCTTCAAGTTCTGAAAATTTGGGTTGTGGTAGCCCGTTGAGTCCTATTTATAACACCACTAGTATGATCAATATTGGATTCTTCAATAAAGTGTTATGCCAAATCTCCTATTATGACGTGATTATAGACTAGTTCAGTAGAGTGAACTTGTACGACCTACCATGTGTCCCTAGTTTGACCTTTAGACCTGAAAAAAACATAAAGAAATGTACAATCTGTCCTCTTTCTGTAACTTCTTACGAAATTTCAATCCAATGCTCAAAGAGAAAGTTATGACAATTTTCCCAAGGTCACCTATTTGGAATGTAATTCGGGAGTTTGCAAAAACCCTAAATGTCTTGGATTGTCTCTCCGAAAATATAACGAAAAAAGATCTGAAATTTGGGCCTGAGCTTCACCAAGATTTAGGCTAAAATGGATTTTAATTTCAGAGTATGAACCTTCATATAAAAAATATTATATCGCCAATTCCACGATGACCTATTTGAGATGGAATTCTGAAGCTTGCCAACACCCTAACTTCCTCAGATCATATCTCCAAACATATAGCGAGACAAGATCTGAAATTTGGACCCGAGGTTCAGAGCTATTTAGGCTCAAACTGGTTTTTCTTTTTAACTTCTGAAACATTGTAGAAAAAACATTATAGTGAAAATTCCACAATGATCGGTTTGGAGTAGCAAAGCCCTAGAATCCAAACCTCTGATACCAAATGTTATGAAACCAACTCACAAAATAGAAGAAAAGATAGATCAATGACTTCAAAATTAGCCTATTCGAGGAGGAAACCTCCTTTACATTACACAAATTAATAATTCTTGGATGATACAAATGAAAATACCTCCTTTCTATATATAGGAGTTTAAGGGGTCCTAATATAATCAGAGCTGACATAACAATAATAATGTAAGGGCACAACAATAAGAATAGTGGGCTTGTATGGGGCACAATAATAACAATATGGCGACTACATGGGCACAACAATATAATAAGGGAGTTTCACTAATAACAATAAGGGGTTAAACTAGTAGTATAGGGACCTAACATAGTGAACCAATTCCATATTTCAATGCATGATACTTGCAAGTAGTTTCCAGTAGATAAATTAGAGATATTATTTTATTTTTAATTATTATTCAAGATTTTATTCCAGAGTTATTGTAACAGTTTATGAGAGATTTAGTCTATATATTGTTTCATTTGTAATGTAAAGGGGCTGGCTTTTGATGCCAAAACATTTCAGCTCTAAAAAACTTTGATTACGGAATTCTTAATTGAAGCCTTCCGCCTCTAGTTCATGACAAAACTTGTGTTTCCCGTATGTTTTTCTAGTGTTTTAATGCCTTATTTATGAACATGTTCAAAGTAACATAGGAGATTCTGGGTAAGAATAGATTGAGTATCAATCTCTTTGAAATCACCTGTAAAGTTATAATCATTTAAAGAGATTAGTTTACTTGACAGTCTATCTAAAATAACTCCTTTACATCTTTAAATTGTTGCCTCCTATCATCTCTTGAATGTGTCGTTTTGGGTTGTAGTAATCTTCTACACGCATCCAAATTTTCTTGGTTGATTAAGTATTTAGTATGACTGCTTAATTATCAGGAATTCCCTCATATTATTCTTTCAAATCCTTTACAAATCATGTTATTCTGTCAAACTGGATGCCGACACTTTGACTAAGGATTCTGCAAGAGAGGGATTTATTCATGAACAAAGATTGGTAAATAATAGCAACCACCCAAATTAAATTATAAATCTATCCATTGTGCTTCATTGGTTGTTGTACAGTGACAATGAAAAATGTTAAACAAGGCCTCGTAACATTTGAGGGAGCCTCCTCTGGTTCAAGGGCCAGCTTGAAACCTAAAGATTGGTCGAGTTGGTTTTTCGGCGTAGTTTTTGCAAGTAAGGACTACCTACGAGAAACAAGTAAAACATCTGACACCAATGCCGGGGAGAGAAGTAACGAAGAGATGTTTCCCCAGAGAATAATAAATATTAGATCTATTCCTTGCTGGTGAACAAGGAGTAGGCATTTGATATTGGTTACAATTTCTTCACCTGGTGACTCCACTTTGTCATATGGCGATTCCATTAGTTTCCAGATTCAGTTGGTTCAGAATGATAAGTGCATATATGGTTGTGATAATAGCATGAAGCTGCATGTTTTCTTCTTCATAGCAATATTTGCATTTAGCAGCATATCCTTCTTCTTTTTGATGATGACCAGAAGTTTCAAACATCAACAAAGGATGCAATTTTCTAAGTTCACATGTAAGTATTTGTTGCCTGTGGAGTTTGAGTTTTATATTGTAAATATGTTTCAAGTTTTTGGCTGCTGGCAAAGTGATTTGCCACTAAGTCCACTCCTCACTTGGTTACATTAGAAAGCAGATTACACCTATGCAGATTTTCAGTTCAGTTAGGTAAAGGTTGTGTGGGATTGGATTAGTTACTTTTAGATTCAGTGAGCAATAGATTATTCAGTTTTGGTTTGCAGCATATGGATTGATTTAACTTTCAGTAAAGATATTGTAGATGATATTGCTATAATTAAAATTTTCTTTCCAAAATAAATAAGACCTATAACAAGGATATTGAAATAAGCAATAAGTCTGCAGTTTTCCAAATTATGGAATAGTGTACAATTTTCAGATTTTAGCGTGGTTTCAATTCACGGTTACATGATTGATTCATGGGGTTTGGTTATACTTTTACATGATTGCAGATGAATGGTGTTAACCAGGAAATCCATTCTACAGATAGAAGCGATTTCTCTAGCCCAATGTTTGGGTCTAGTAACAACCATGACAACACAGGAAAACTTCCCTAACCTAAATGAGAATGAAAAATGAAAAAGGGAGATGGCCTACCTCTCTCCCATGCACTTGACCTTTGATTATGATCTCAATCCCTTAGCTCCTAGGCTCACTGCTCACTATTATTTGTGTCTTAATACTAGCAAGAGAGATCAAAATACAACAATAAGAGAGATCATATCATATGCGTTCCAATGTAAGTTATACAACAGATTAAGGGGTATTGTACTAAGAAAACTATCATAGACAAGCTTATGGGAAGTAAAACATGCCTTGTATTAATGATTAAATCAAAGAGGGCAGCATACAATCGATGCCTTGATGTTGAAAGCCTTGTTTAGGAAGGTTCCAAGTCCAAGCCAAACTTAAAAAGCTATCATTTCCTCTCTCACCAAAATGGCAACATCTAAGCACAATTGAGCAGAAGAATGGAAACCAACAATGACCAGCCCATTGAGGAAAGTGAAGAATAGATTTATAGTGAGGGAGAGGGAGTTAAAGATCCACCAAAGGGGGAAGAAGGTCCCTATCCCAAAGGTAAGATCCCTAAAGGTAGTATCAAGGGATCTAAATGGGAGTACTCGACCATATCTTCATCTAATAAGTACCAACGTGTCATTCTCAAGGCTTCTAGTAAGAAAATCTTCTGCTCTATTTTTGGAGAAATTGTATGAAGAGGACTAGCATGGATTTTCCTATCAAAAGTTGTGCTGCCAGTGCTAGTCATTATTTAGACAAAAGGTTACGAGCATGGATTTGCCTGCTAAAATTAGCATTGGTCTTGCAATTTAGGGTTTTTCACAAGTTTTTCCATAATTGCTTCAAGACATTAGTTCTCTATCTCTTCAGGGATGTATTGAGCATATAATCAATGGTGAATTAGTTTACGCAACTTTGGTCACTTTATGACATTTGTGACGAAAGTGGCACAAAGGACGACATTTCAAGGATAGAGTTGGGAATGTGACAAAATATTGTGTAACAGATTCCCCCTAAAGCATGAAAGCAGAAAATGAAGTGATGGTTTTAGTGCTTTATCAGTTAGGGCAAGGAGCTTGGAAGACACTCGTTAGGAGACCTGCAAATCAAACATGATACAATATATGACATCTCCGATATATATACATGCCTGATAATACATCTGAATAGGCATCAAAATATAATATAAGAATCCATGGTATGGATGCAAACATCCATCTAAAAAGGATCATGTCTATGGATCCATGGCATGGATGCAACCATCCGTATGAAAAGGATCATGTATACAATCATGAATACCCAATAACTCTTCGAAACCTAGATTTTAACAGACAAGATCCAAGGTCTTCATCTCTATCCCGACCAAAGTACAAATCTAACCATGTGAATAGATGTGTTGACATTAAACATGGTAGAAATCACCTAATTACCTATCAATAATGTAAACCATTAACAGGCACGAGCAACCACCAATAATAACAATGGTCCTCAAGGTACACCAATAAATCTACAAGTGTGAATATGTGAGTTGAAGTCAAACACTTTCCAAATCATTCAATCAGAGGCCAATGTGTAAGCCTGTCATTGAACATGAAGAACTTGCCATTCAGGCATGCAAACTCCAAGTTACTGAAAGGGAATTTCTAAATCAATTTCGTGAATAATGAACTGAAGTCGACAGGAAGTGATCCGTCAAAGGAGGGCCATAATGTTTCCCACATCCTCGACATGAAACATAGGATATCTCAAAATGATAAGAGTGATTCAATATTGTTGTAGAGAAGGTCACATAGGTATAACATGTTTGACTTTTTCATATAGGACTTCTCATGAACATATCGGTGACACAACTCTGGAGTTCGGCAGCACTTGACTCAAATTGGAATTGGAGGTCATGATGACAAAAAGGGTGATCGAATCAGAGGCAAATGGATTTCCCAAACCCAAGATAAGTGCATTAGTTTGTTGTGTTCTCTACCAGATTCATGGGATAGTCTGGTTATTGCAATAGGTATCAATGCAACTACCTTGCAGTTTGATGAAATAGTCTCATCCTTGTTGACGGAGGAGATGAGACAGAAAAATATGGAGAGCCAGAATGGTGATGCCTTGTCTGTATGAGGATGGTCTTAGAACAGAAACAAAAATAAGTCATTGAGTGGGAGAACTAAATCTAGAGGTAGATCTAAATCTCCAGGAAAACTTGTAAAGGTGGTGTGCTGGAAATGTGGAAAGGAAGGGCACTACAAAAGGTATTGTAAATCTAAAGCTCCTGATCAAGGAAAGGGATATGATGATGCTCCTTCTGCAGAGGCAAAAACCACCTCAGATGAAGGTGGGGATGTGTACTTGGATTCTTCAAGTACACATGTAGATCATGAGGCATGGTTGATTGACTCGGGTGCATCCTTTCACTTCACTCCCCATAGAGAGTGGTTCTGCGAGTATGAGAAATATGATGGTGGTGATGTCTTCTTAGGAGATGATAGGAAGGCTAGAATCATTGGTCGCGGAAAAGTAAAGTTGAAGTTGCAAGGTGGAAGGGTTAGAACCCTTCCGGGTGTTCTGCATATTCCTGCGTTGGCCAGAAATCTGATTTCTGTAAGCAAGTTGGATGATGCAGGTGTAAAGACAGTGTTCGAGAAGGATACCTGCAAGATGGTTCGAGGAGCACTGGTATTGATGCGGGGAGTTCGGGTTGGAACTCTGTACGAGCTGCAAGGTAGCACTGTTGTTGACAGGTGCAATAGTTCTACGGTTCCTGAAAATGGAGTAGAAAATCTAGTGGTCTCTGGAGAGAAGACCATGTTGTGGCAT
>APFE031570847.1:0-12901 GCA_000404065.3 Pinus taeda
TATTCTTATTATATTTTATTAATGTATTTAATTAGATAAGGCTTAAGTTTATGTTTATTTTAATAACTTTATTAATAAGATCGATTAATAGATTTAACAACATTTAGTTGTTATGGTAATAACTTTAACAATATTAACTTAAAATTTAGTATTTCAATTATATATAGATTTAGTATGGCCATAGTCTAATGAGGTGGAGGAGTTGCCGAGAAAGTTATGGAAATTCCGAGCATATTTAGAGAAAATCCGACAAGGATTTTTGCAAATCCAAGTTATAGTTGTTAAACTTCAAAATTTTAGGTGTCTTAGATGTTTTTGATGGTGCTGAATCCATTTCTAACATCAAAAACACAATTCAAACACTACTTCTACAAGTTTATTCTGGATTTTTTTTGCTTGGTCATCCGAACAATTCCTCCTAGAAGACTCCTTTAATATTAACCCCTTTGATTAAATATGAATATAAACTAACTTACAATTAATTAACTAAATGTTTAATTGTATGATAATACTAAATATTTAATTATATAGCTCTTCTATAAATTTAATGTCAACCATTTAATTTTCATTGAATATGTTACTATTTACATAGAATTATTAAAATAACTAACTAGAAATTTATTTATATTATTTAAATATAGGTCATTTCAATAACTAATTAATTCTTATTAATTAATTTATATTTAAAACTGGTAATAGCCTATTATGTTCTCTTGTCCATATCCCCTGGTCCATTCAGGTTAGTCGTTCCCAGTCAAATATAGTCATTAGCCACTCTAGCTAACCAATAAAATATAGTCATTGCCTAGTCAAATTTATTGTCCATATCCCCTGGTCCATTCAGGTTAGTCGTTCCCAGTCAAATATAGTCATTAGCCACTCTAGCTAACCAATACAATATAGTCACTGCCTAGTCAAATTTAGCTGTTAGATGTAATGCATTAGAATGTAATTTAGGCCCAAAAATCTTCTCAAAAAAATTATTAATTATTTTTAATATGAATTTAATAATTATTAATTTTTAGTATAGATCATTAACGCGAATTATTAAGTGGTGAGCACAAAGACCTTTGGTGCGGAACAAATATTATAGTACGTGTGTTTATAATTGGGGTGAATTAATATTGGAGGAAAAAATGACATAATATACGGGAATAATATATAGGGTAACAAGTTTTTTTATATTTGAATTAGTATAAAAAATGGAGCTTCAAAGTTAATGAAAAAATATAAAGGAGTATAAAAAATGTTAATGAAAAATAGGTACCTACAATATCTAGTGAAATTAGGTGAAGATGTATTCAGTTAGTATTGAAAGGGAGTTTAATAATGTGATTTTTAGGGGTATTTTCCAATATGTAGTCAAATTAGGGATATTTTCCAATATGTAGTCAAATTAGGGGTATTTTTTAGTATGCCACAAACCACATGATATGCCAGAGATTCATTGAGTGAAACTCACTCAAATGGTAGTGGTGGTGGTTATAGGGATCAAATCTCTCAATATGCAAACCTTTTTTTAAATGCAAAACATAAGGGAAGATTTTCAATTCAAAAATATTTATTCTTCTTGGCTCTTGGTAAATATAAAGAGGCATTTACGCTGATTTTGAACAACAACCTAATAAAACATTTCCAAAACATTTTTCACACCACCAACAATCTTGAATTGTTAAGCCAACAAAACCATGGTGGGAGTGATTCACATTTTAACTCATTTCCAAAACATTTTTCACACCACCAACAATCTTGAATTGTTAAGCCAACAAAACCATAGTGGGAGTGCTTCTTTTCCTTATTTTTGATCATATAAATAAAATATTAAAGAGACAAAATTAACCTTTTACTTTATTAAGATTTAATAGACTACATTGGTATTCATTTCATCATCATCCTGATCATCATCATATATCTTTGTTTTTGTATATTAATATGATAGTTCACATTGAAATATTTATTTATGATACATTCTACACAATAAATGTTAATACACACTCAATATATATATATATAATATATATATATAATATAATTCCAATAAATCTTGAAATATTCGTCACACCATATAATTAATTTAATTTTGTTATATATTTCAAATGTTACATATCGACTCAAATGAATGAATTACAAATATGGAAGAAAAATTCTATGTATAATATATACATAGACGATATTGAAATATTTTATTTATGATTCATGTTCTATATAATATAATGTTAATACACGCCCCAAATCATATTTGGAAGTAGAAAACATATATCTACTATTTGTCTATATTAATAATTATTATATTATACTTATTATCTCAACAACATATTAAAAAAATGAATGATTACGAATCTCCATTAAAAAAAAACATATTTTAACTATTAATTTTACATGGAATCTCTCAACTCCATGTAGTGAAGGAATTACATATTTCTTCAATATTAATTAATTTTTTTTTTTACTTCTAGTTACTTGATGTAAAAATTAAGGTGGAAAATGACGTATTTTATGTTAGAAGAAATGCTTACATTAGAATTGGTTTGTTAGTTTGGGTTAGGTTCTTGGAGATTGTTGAGATATTCTTTCAGCCAAAATCTCCTAATTTAAAATTAGTTTGATCTATTTCCAACTATATAAATGTATCACATTTTTTATTAGAGCGGATGCAATAGTTTATTGTATATTTAGCTACATATTTTGTCTTGGTATGAGAGTTGGGTTTACTCCTTACCATAGGGCCCAAAAGAATGTGAAAGGTTTTCTTAAATCTAATGTTTCATGTAGGAAAGTTTCCCAGATCTATATCACATGAATATGGCTACATGTTGTTTGTGTCCAACCCCAGTGATCCCGCCCTAAAAACTTGAAGAGCAGAGGATGTCGTGGCCTTACTTGAAAGTTTTAGCTTCAAGAGATATTATCAGTGAATTTGACCTTTCATATGTTAAGCCCTCACATTTTCTACGTGGTCATCTAGGTTATTTGTTGAAACTGGATAGAATTATCAAATGAGAGTTAAATTGTATGCATGCATTGTGTGTGTGTCAGTTCTCATCAATTCAGTCAAAATTTGACGGGAGTCACTAGGTGAGATTTTCGTGGATGAGAAGCATTGACCTACGTATGCAAATCATTTGAAAATGTCGAAGCCTAAGCATAAGGCTTGGATCCATCTATCCTAAAGCGTTTTGATCAAGCTTGAAGTCACCTCGATGTTTGAGCACCCATCTTATTTACATTGAAGCAACCAAAGTAATTCAGATTGTCTATGTTATAAGAGAGCTCTACTATGAGTAGCATCTCAACTAGTGCAATTGTTTTGCCAGAGTCTTTTTGCATTATTGGCGTCAATTTCCCCACCACCATATTCATTAGATCGAGAGGGATTAAAAAGAAATAGTTCTGGTTTATTTTATTGTGAAATATGAGAGAGGCGCTACTGTAAGAAGTCCCTATGGCCACTAGATGTAGAACTAAAATTAGATAGGGAAAACAGGATGCTGCTCTATAATTTGAACCATCAATTTTAGTTGAAGTGACAAGTTAGTTTGGCAACACATATAGGATATAAAGAGACAAGTTAAATGAAAATGTTGAGATATTCTTTTACCAAGGAGTGTTTTGAAACACATTTTTAGTGTCGCTTTTTGGGGAAATTAAGGGGTTTTAAATTTTTAGTGGGCGAATATTTTGTATCATAGTACATTTTTACAAATCACCTCAAATAGCCCACCTTATTTTAAGGGAGAGGGTAAAAAAGGTAATTTTAACGCTTGAAATTAGTAGCTACAACTTTCCATTCGCCCATTTTCAAGAATAAGTTTTATTTAAGTGAATCCATTCGCCCATTTTCAAGAATAAATTTTATTTAAGTGAATCCATTAGCCCATTTTCAAGAATAAATTTGATGTAAGTGAATCCTATGGGCCAAATACCATATTTATAAAAGAGGTATGGTAAATTAATAAAAATATAAATAAATGAGAGGTATGGTAAATAAATAAAACATTTTTTATATTTACTTCATAAGTCACCCTATATGCATGCAAGGGTGTAAACAAATAAAAATATAAGGGTAAATAAATAAAACATGTTTTTATATTTAGTCCATAACTCTCATTCTATTTATGAAGGTTCAAGAAAGAGGTTTTATTTAAGTGAATCGTATGGGCCAAATACCATATTTGTAAAAGAGGTATGGTAAATTAACAAAAATATAAATAAGCTAGAGGTATGGTAAACAAATAAAACTTTTTTTTATATTTACTCCATAAGTCACCTTATATTTACAAACACTCATAAAATGCATTATATCTAGGTTAAACCTATGGGAAAAATACTATGCGACAAATACCATGAACTAAATTGTTATTAATATCATGCAAAAAAACATTACTAACCCTAATATTAGTATTAATAAAAATAAAAATGGCACATGGTATTGACCCATGGTATTCACCTGGAATGTAGCCTATTTAAATGGGGGAATTAAACCAACATAGATCCATCTTTACTCTGGATCTACTAACCCCCGAGAGGTATCAAATATCGTGATATGCTAGAGGTATCAAATATCGTGATATGAAAACTAGCATAGAGTGAAAAAATATTTGATCCCTCAGGGCTTGGTGGATCAAGAGTAAAAATGGATGGTGGATCAAGAGTAAAAATGGATGTTGTAATTTAATGTATGTTAAACATTTTGGCTTGGTTAAAATAAAAAATAAAATAAAATCAACTATTAATTTTATTAATTTTTATAAATTACTAATAGTATTTTTAAGCTCCAGGTTTATGATAACCCATGGTATTAACCCATGGTAAAAATATTTGCCATTCGCCAAAAATTATATATACATATTATATTATTGATAAAATCGCCTTCCATTTTTCCTATATACCATGGAGATTTGCCCATTTATTATACATGTAAATTTAGGGGGGTTCTTAAAATTTTCCCTGGAAGTTACGCCTCTCTTGTTATTGCATAAGGTAATTGTTTTAAATTACTTTCCTTTTAACATAGAGCATATATTATTTGAAACATTTAATGGCCTTAACATCCATACTTGGAATTTAAAGATTCAATTGCATTTGATGCATAAAAGATTATAGAGTTTAGTAAAGGGAACAAAACCATCACTTGAAGACACTAAACAATTAATTGAATGGGAGAGGAGGATAAAGCTAATTCCATCATTAGATTGTCTCTCAGATTCATATCGATACATCATGGACTTATAAAATTATTTGCAAAAATATGGGAACAATTAAGTAAGATATTTGTTGAGAAATTTGTGAATGTAATTTTTTCCTTGAAATTACCGCTGTTCAAATCTAAAATGCATGATGAAACATCCCCATATACTCACATAAATGATTTAAATTCCCTTCTAAGGCAGTTGGAAAGAATTGGCTTTAAAGTAAATCTTGTTAAATAGTTTATCTTCAAAAAATGACAATGTTATTTTTATGTTAAATCAATTATCCTCATGAATACTAGATGAAATGATAGCAACACTTATAGCAAAGAAAAACAGGATGAAAGCAAGAGATGGAGAAGCAGAAGTCAATTCACAAGTTGAACATGTATTATTTTCCAAGGGAAGAACAAATAAAAATGTGAGTACAGATGAATGCTTCTACTGTCAAAGACATGGGGATATAACATTAAATTGTAAAATTTGTGCGAGAGATATTGAAAAAGGAACATTAAAAAAACCTACCTACATAGCTAACTATGAAGACCCACCAGATGATGTCTTTGAAGAATCACTAGATTCTGGAAGTGATAATGAATTCAAGGCAGAGTTTGTCACACTTTTTAAACTAGTGGTTCTTATTGTATGTGGTGTCACAAGAACACATCATTGGTTTAATTTTTTATATAGTCTATTATAGTTTGTTGTTCTTAGAGGATGCGGTGACTGAAGAAAAACAACTATAGGTTATGTGATTTGTTGTATGTTTTTGAGTGTGTAAAAAAAAGTCACTTTGTAAGAGAGATTGTTGGATACATTCAATATCTAGAAAACATTCCTATATAGTTGGTGAATGAAGCACACTATGTCTTCGTCAGATGGGAGTTTGTCAATAGAATGATTGAGTATCAAGGCTATTTTCTTAAAAAAAATACCAGTTGAAAATACGGTGAGTGTGAGTCCTACATATATTTCAATGATGGTTGGAGACATTTTTGTCTTAAATGGGTTAAGTGTTAAGCTCAAAGCTGTGGTGGAGAAAGAGTGTAGTTTGTGAGATGCTAAAGTGGGGAAAGTGCTAATGATAAACAAATAAGATATACATCAATGTTATAGTTTCAATATTGTAACTTGTTATTATAATATTGTTATTTGTAATGTAATCATTAAGGGAGGGTGTTAGAAACAATACATTAGAATTGGATTGTTGGTTTGGATTGAGTTGTTGGAGATTGTTGAGATATTTTCTCAACCACGGCTTCCTAATTTGGAATTGGTTGGATCTTGTTCCAACTGTATAAATGTATCACATTTTTTATTGGAATAGATGTAATAGTTTATTGTGTGTGCAATTAAGCAGTGGATGAATTAAATATATCATTAATATTTAGAAGTATTTTTTTTATTCTTTATTTTACTTTCGATTACTTTATCTCTATATAATGTGCATATAAAATTAAGGTGGAAAATGAAGTATTTTATTTGTGGAAAATATTGATTGTTTTTGTTATTATTATTTTTTAATTTGTTGTTGTAAGTATTACTTTATTGTTTTTAAATGTAACATTACGTGACAACATCTCCTTCATGTTGGGCTAGAAAGTGCTTCTCAATGTGTGTGTCTGTGTGTGTGTGTGTTGAAAATTTTTATTTTGAGGCCATCATTAATCAGATTTACATTTCACGATATTGTGATTTTTTATTATTATTTTGAGGCCATTTTTTTTTTATTTGTACAATCTTAAAACATTAAAAGAGATATTTAGTTATGGTGTTTGAATTTTTTAAAAATTGTTATAGAGAATGAAAATATTAATGAAATAATAATGAAGAAAACTCGAAATCTATACTTTCATATGAGTTACAGGTGAAAATGAGGTACATGGAGTTGGGAAGCAATTGAACCCAGTCGAGAGGCGGCACAGGGTGAATAGCTAGGGTTTCAGGCTCTTTCAGAGGTTGTTCTCCATGGAAGGTCACAAAGGAGGGAGCTCGAATCCCTCCTACAAATAAGCTATGGCCATGAGGGGTAAAAAACCAATGGAATATGATTGAGGCCCTTTAGAAGGAAGGAACAGGAATGGTGAAGAGGAACAAGATAGAAATGAGTCAAAAGAGAATAACAACACTAAGGAATATGAGGAAGAAGACAAGGAATAGGGAACAAAGGACAAAGCACACATGGGACCATGTAAACCCGAAGCTACAGTTACACCTAGAGTCATTTTAAGTGATCCTGCTTTGCAAGCGCACAGGGACCACATTCAAACATATGCAATCATTTGTAAATTCATGGGTTTATGGCCCATTGAAAAATATTTGCAAATGTGGATTAAATACCACTTGAAACCAAAAGGAAGCATTGACCTACATCTTGGGTCAAAGGTTTCCTCACTATGGTATTTGCAAACATTGAAGATAAAGACAGAGTATTTCAAGGAGGGCCCTATTTTTATGCTGCAATAGGTCTCTATATGCATCCATGGATTATGAATTTTGTTCCGGAGCGTGAGACTTTTACTTTAGTCCTGGTTTGAGTACGCCTCTACTCTCTACCTCTTGATTACTGGCAAATGGAATCCTTATCTGCCATAGGAAACAAGTTAGGACGTTTTGTCAGAGCCTCTGAAGCCACTAGAAGGGGAAAGTATACTTCCTTTGCTAGAATATCTGTGGAGATGGAACTCTCAGGAGCTTTACCTGATAAGGTAATCTTGGAAGTATTTTATGAAGAATGGGTGCAAACAGTGGATTATGAACATATTCCATTTAGATGTTGCAAATGCCATGAGCATGGACACCTATTTAGACACTGCCCTCTTAGTAAAATAGAGAATAAGAGTAAAGCTAACACAATGAAAGATTCTAAATGATTTCACAAAGTAGAAAATAAAGGAAAAGGAAGCAAGAGGGGGCCAAAGATACAAAAGTCAAAAGGGCAACATGCTAGTCAAAACAGGTTCCAAGTTCTCGAAGAGGAATAAGGGATAATAAATGCAGATCAGGCGAAGGGAGAAGGTCCAATGGAGAAGGGGAAAGAAGAAGATAGGGAGCAAACACAAGAAAATAATAAATAGAAAGAAACTATGTTGAGTGATGCAAACCAAGAGATGGATCATGAAATGACCCAAAGTGGGATGGAAATGGAGGACCAAGAATTATAGGAGATTCTTGAGAAAGAGAACCTAGATCTGGAACGTTTCTTGAATCGAGGAACTAAGGAAGGGGTGGACTCGTTACCTCTAGAAGAGTTTAGTAGAGTTCAACAACCGTTTATATGTAAAACCCAAACCAAAGGGCCGAAGAGGCAAAGAAACAACGAAAGGCAAGGAAATGAAGGTGTGGAAATGATGAAAACCATACCAGGATTAGCACCCATAAACCCAGCAAAGAAAAGAGGCAGGAAAAAGCAAAATGAACTATTGATGGAATGCGGAAAGCTAATGATAGACTCAGGTAAGATGAAAGACCTAACCAGCTATTCCTTTACAAATCTTTAATAATGAAATTCACTTCATGGAATATTAGGGGTCTAGGCAGTAAAGGAAAACAAAGATTAATTAGTAATAGAATGAAACAAGCAACACCGGATGTGATCTTCATCTAGGAAACTAAATTTTCCATTTAAAAAATAAGAGAGATTCATAGTAAATGGCTCGATCGATTTGAGTTTCTGGAAGTCAAAGCAAAGAATACTGTAGGAGGCATACTCATTCTTTAGAATCCCAAAAAAAATTTCATTTTAGATGCTGAGGCATCTAGGGAATGTTTATCAGTGGTCATGCAGCTTATGAGAGATAAGGAAACCTACCTGGTCACAAATGTTTGTTGCCCCCAAAGAATGGATGGAAAACTCAAGTTTCTAGATTCTCTGGAGGATCTTAGAGATAGACATTTAGGCATTCCATGGATCTTGGGGGGTGATTTCAACATGATCAAATCACTTTCGGAGAAAAAGGGGGAACCAGAGTTCTAAGTAAAGACTCTCTGACATTTCAAGCTTTTATAGATAATATGAAGCTATTGGACATTGTAACGAGTAATGGCATTTTTACTTGGAACAATAAAAAAGGAGGAGAGTCTCAGGTGGCCTCAAAATTAGACAGATTCATAATCTCAGAGGACCTTATGCTCAATGACAAGGAAATAGCAACAATAGTTCTCCGCTTTGGAGGCTCAGATCATTGGCTGGTTCAACTGGAGGTGCAGGGCATTGGTACCCCCAGGAACAGACCTTTTCGATTTGAGAATATCTGGCTTTCCCACAGAGATTTCATCAGCAACATTTCCAAATGGTGGTCAGAAGATTTTAACATCCAAGGCACTAGAATGTTCCTTCTTTAGAAAATACTAAAACACATCAAGCTGAGGCTCAAGGATTGGAACAAGAACGAATATGGCAACATTTTTGAGGAAAAAAAGTTGTTGAAGGTAAATTGCAGGAACTCAACCAAGCCCTTATCACGGATGGCTTTGATGAAGTTAGAAGAGATCAAGCTATTAAATATCATCAAGACTGGGAGAATTTATGAAAACAAGAGGAAATATTTTGGAGACAAAAATCTAGAGTTTAATGGCTAAAAGAAAGAGAACGTAATACTAGATTCTTCAACAGATCCACTATGGTGAACAAAGCTCATGACCAAATTTCTTTGATCAAGGATGAGGGAGGTAATCTTCACAATTCTCATGAAGAGATAGAAGTTGTACTAGTTCAGCACTTTCGAGGTATAGCTATGGAAACCTGTTATGACAGAGAAAACTCCATCAGGGACTTCACTTGACATATACCTAGGTTGGTGTCTAGAGATGACAATTTCAACCTTAACAAGCCAGTGACTGAAGAGGAGGTTAGTGAAGTCCTCAAAGAAATGCAGAATGATAAAGCGCCAGGCCCATATGGTTTCAATGTAGATTTCTTTAAGGCTTGTTGGAATATTGTCAAACAAGATATTATGAATGTAGTAGAAGATTCCAAGATGAATAGAACTATTTTGAAAGTGTTGAATACCTCCTTCGTCACCCTGATCCCTAAATAGGTGGTAGCCCAAACCCTTGGCAGGTTTAGAGCGATAGCCTTGTGCAATGTGGTTTACAAGATAATATCAAAAGTGGTGGCCAATAGACTCAAACCCCTCCTTCCTACCCTAGTTGCTGTGGAACAATCTGCGTATGTGGAAGGAAGGCAAATTCTCAATAACATCATTCAAGCACATGAAGTGGTGCACTATCTGACTAGCAACAGAAATGTTGGAATGATCATGCAATTGGACATAGCCAAGGCCTATGATAAGATGAATTGGACCTATATAAGGAAAGTTCTCATTGCTTTTTGGTTTGATCACAACTGGGTGAGATGGGTCTTGCCCCTGGTCACTTCCTCTAGCTTTTCAATTTTGGTCAATGGTTCTCCTCCGGAGACTTTTATTCCTTCTAGAGGCCTCAGACAGGGTGACCCACTCTCTTCCTTTCTCTTCATTCTCACGATGGAAGGACTGGGTCGATCTATCAAGCAAGCAAAAGAAGTTGGTAAGATCAAAGGTCTCCAACTTTCTGATAGCGGACAGGCTTTGACTCATCAACAGTTTGTAGATGATACCATGTTGTAGGGAATCCCCACAATCAAAGAAGCTCTTTCGTATAAACAAATCCTAAATGAATTTGCCATGGTGTCAGGTATGGAAGTTAATCTCTCCAAATCTAAGATTTTTTTCTTCAATACTAATATTGCTATTCAGAGGAACATCACTAAAATTCTAGGCTTTCAAAGGGAATCTCTCCCGTCAAAATATTTGGGAGTTCCTCTAACTGCAAAGCCATTACACAAGAGCATCTGGGAGCCAGTGATTAACAAATTGCAAGATAAAATCATGAAATGGATTATGAAATCCTTAAACTTGGCTGGTAGGTTGGTTCTTACAAAGGTTGTTCTTCAATCAATCCCAGTTTTCATGCTATCAGCTCTCCCTACTCCTAAAGGGGTCTTGCATCTATTTAGAACCATACAAGGAGACTTTCTCTGGGGTAAGGGGGAAGAAAGGAAGAAATGGGCCTTGGTGGCCTGGGAAAAAATCTGCAAACCTAAAAACCATGGGGGTCTTGGATTGGGTGATCCTAACATTCTAAGCAAGGTTTTAGGGGCTAAATTATGGTCATGATGGGTAAAAGAACCAGAGGCTCAGTGGGCTATAATTTGGAAAGAAAAATACGCCAGCTCATGGAAAAATAATGATCATATAAGGATGGATGGAAATATTAAGGGATCACACATTTGGAAGAAGGCTTGGGAAAATAGAGGCTTAGTCCAAGAAAGCAGCTTCTGGGAAATTAGAGAGGGAGACTTAGCTCTATTCTGGGAGGATAGATGGCAACAAGAACCTATTCTATTAAAAGAGGAATCGAAGGACCTCAAGTTAGAGGTAGATACTAAAGGGCTATCCAAGGTAAAGAATTTTTGGGATCAAACCAATAATATAGGAAAATGGAGAACCTGGAGGAGCTTTGAATTCAGGGATGACAACCCCCTAAAAGATAAAGTTGAGATACTAATGAAAGAGTTAGATCAAAGGAAAATTTTAGTGTCAGGGGGGCATGATCAACTGATATGGGGCAACAACAATGAGGGTACCTTTAATATTAAGGAAGAAAAACTCATTCTCCTTGGATTGGATTCCTATGCTCTGGATAGAGTTTGGCAAAGACTATGGAGGCATCAAGGTTGGATGAAAATTAAACTTTTCATGTGGCTAGTTCAGCATAGGAAGATTTGGACATGGGATAAGATTCGTAAGAGGGGTTTCCTGGGGCCTTCCGGATGCCAGCTGTCTGAAGCACAAGAGGAAACAATGGAGCACCTTCTCAATAATTGCATTTTTACCTCCAGGTTGTATGATTCTTTTGCCACCATTTTCCCACAGTATGATAGGGACAAAGGGAGTATCATAAACACCCTAAACAACTGGAGAAGAAACTTTTCAGATAATGAAGTTCTTGGCACAGCTTGGGCTCTTACGCCGAGCTTCATTATTTGGAATGTTTGGAAAGAAAGGAACAATAGAATCTTCAAGAGTGAAAAAAAATCATCCCTTTACCTTTCTGAACATATTTTAAAACAGCTTAAGGAGACGGTGGGCACTATTGTCCGAAATCTCCCAAAGAATCCACCTTCTGCAATAGAATTGAGGATTCTCAGTTAGCTAGGGTTGCAGAGACTCATTCCTCAGGGCCTGGATAGGAAGGTTTCATTATTGGATTCTGAGCTAGATTTCTAGCATCCTCTCCCTAAGGTTTTTTTGAAATTCAACATTGATGGTGCCTCAAAAGGCAACCCGGGCACGGTGGGTCATGGGGGGGGTTTAAGGGATGAAAAATGAAATATTATTTTCATCTTCCATGGCCATTTAGGAAGAGCCACCAAAAATATGGTAGAATTAATGGTTATGGAGAAATGTTTAGATTTCCTGGTTCAAGATAATCGCCATAATGTGATTGTTGAAGTTGATTTTCAGTTAATCATTAACTCAGTCAAGAGAATCAGCTGGGGTATGAAGCCAGAAAAAGCCTCAAGAAACTAGAGGCTAATCCTGGTCTTTCAACGGATTCACAGTGACCTACAGTGCCTTCGAAGAGTCAGTTTTAAACATGTGCGAAGAACGGCCAATAAATTGGTAGATCTTCTGGCCAATCAAGGAGTGAGTTGCACATAAAATAGG